>CAOLHI010006429.1:0-34181 GCA_948474755.1 Ctenosaura bakeri
TGGAATGTCTGTCTGTCTGTCTATCTATCTAATTCTATCTATCTATCTATCTATCTATCTATCTACCTACCTACCTACTCTGTCTCCTCCTATAGTCAAACTGTTTTCCATACTTTTTTGAATTATATCTTCCTTTGTTTACTTCCTTGTTAAGTAAACCACGATATCTCGAGGTAAATTCTTCTCTCTTACTACTTTGGAATCTAATATGAAGGCTTTATCAGTTTCCCACTCAGTTTTTTCTGAGGATTGTCTTAAGAGTTCTGCAAATGCTGGAATTAAAATGTCATATACATTTTCATCTTTCTGTTCTCTCAGTCTTCTGATTTTTAAACAATAGTCTCTCAGCTTTTGATCCATTAACGCTTTTTCATCTAATTCTTTCTCATACTTCATCATTAATTCTTCCATCTTATCATGAACATTCTTTAGCTTCTTTTTGAGAACATCTACTCTTCTGGTAGTTTCCTTTACTTCTTCTGATAAGTTTAGAATTGAAGTTTTAATTTCCTTCAATTTCTGTTTAACATCTTGCTTAATTTCATTTCTCATCTCTCTCATTTCTTGACTCATGTCTAATTTCATACTTTTAAGCTCTTGCAAGATTACTGATTGTTCCATCATTTTCGAAGACATTTCTAAAGATGCTGTTCTCTGTTCTGTAGCTGCTGGTTGTAGTGTTGATCGATAGGTAGTTTTCCTTTTTACCCTTGATATACATAGTAATCTTGATTTTATATAATTCCCTATTGCCTGTAGTCAAATCTGATAAACAATCCTCAAAGAGATCAAATATAAAGTATCATTATTCTATTATTTTTATGTTCTTAAATATACACTATTAAATACTACCAAAATGAAATTATTTTTATAGCAACACTAATTTCACTATAAATATCTCAATGGGAAATTCACTACAATTCACTACAATTCAATGTCTTCAGTCTCTACATAATCTTATTCTCCCCAGTAATCTTAATTATTTTTCATATATTTAAATATCTTAAATATTATACATTCTCCTATTATAATCTTTAAAAAAACTAAAATCTTAATAGATAATTAATTCTACTAACCAATGAGACATAAAGAAGATAGGAAGATAGAGAGAGGATGAATAAGAGAAAAGTAAGAGCAGATCAAAGAGTCAAATATTTATATTTTTTTCTCAAAATCTTAAATATGTATGTGTATGTGTGTATATATATATATATATATCTGTTATATAAAAATTAGCACTCAGTCAACCAAACAATCAAGTAATCAAGCAATTAATCCCAATTCCTTCAGATTTCATCTTATTACAAAGTAATTATAATATAAAATTCTTAGATTCTATTTATATTATTCCAATTCTTCCCAATATAAATATTTCTAATATTTATCAGACCTAAGTAATATTATTTAATACTATCCAGTTTTAATAGTCTCTATACAAATAGTATATATATTATTAAATTATTAAATATTATTAAATATTGATATAGTTGTTTTCAAAGTAACCCCAAAATTCTAAATCTTATAACAATACAATACAATATCTGATATCCAACATTTAATGATCCAATCCTTCCAGCTCTTCAAGATTTTTCAAAGTCAGTCCTATTTTATTACTCCAACTCAGTCCATTTAATCAGGTTCATTTCATAGAATCATAGAATCATAGAAATGTAGAGTTGGAAGAGACCACATGGGCCATCCAGTCCAACCCCCTGCCATGCAGGAACACCCACAAAGCACTCCCAACAGATGGCCATCTAGCCTCTGCTTAAAAATCTCCAAGGAAGGAGACTCCACGACAATCTGTCCATTTGCTTGCAATTCTTGTCTCTCTAAAGAAAATATCTAGCAGGTATTAAATTAGTCCTTCTTCCACCAAGTTGATTGATCTATTGCAAATTATTTCAGCTAATAAAAGAAAAAAGCTAACAGAATAGAAAAGAAGATGAAATCGGGTACCATCCACAGTTTAACAGTTCACAGTTCACATATGGTCTTTCCTAAAGCTTTTAAAGTCATCCTCAACACCGAGCTGCTTCAGTGTTAGAAAATCTCCAATCTTTATTATTATATCTTATAACATGCAGACATCACTCCACAATAAACAGTATATTGCTTCCTGATAGTTCTAAGATTCTAACATTCTAAGTGTCCTTAAATTACGCCTGAAAAGCCAGTTAGTTCTTGTCTGTAATTTTCCAATAAGTTGTTAGATAATTAAAGTGCAAAAATGTTCACGTCTCTTATTCTCAAGCAGCTTTCAGCTCTCTTCAGCAAACCAGCTATCGTCGCTTCCTCGCTCCGCCATTAACTTCATTTGTAGCCTTCTATTCCCCCAGTCCTGCCTACCAAAGCAGACTTTCCAGTTCTTTGACTTCCAATTTTCCAAATCTTCAATTTAATCCAGTAATCCAATGGTCCAGTATCTAAAATAAAACCAGGGAGAAGCCAAAAAAAAAAAAAAAGTCCCTTTTCCAAACACACTTAGGATTTTCAGTATTGGTTTTTTTTTTTTTTAGGTCAGTCCTCTCTTATCTGTTGACAATAAAATATGTTGATCTGGAAACAGTGTCCAAACACCTCTTACCCTTCTTCCTAAAGTTGGCAGTTTGTTCTCCTCAGCATAGGGGCTTCTAATGTAGATAATATAACGTCCCAAAATTGAAATGAGTTTTAAAAATCCAACTGCAGAGTTTCTGCTGAATAAATCAGCTACAATCTAGCGGTGTGGGCTGTGTCGATCTCCTCCGTTCCACTCACTGTCCGCTCCAATATCAACAGCTAGGAACTTGTTTTAGATCTCCAGGACCCCACAAAATCCCCCTATTCTGAGCGGAAACAGTCAATTTGGGTCAGCTGATCCCTCTCGACTTCTACCACTTGATGTGTGGATTACTCGCTAATGCCACTAGGGAATCCATCTCACTCCGCCATAACTCGGACTGGAAGTCATCCTCTCTCAGCCATTAACTTTTAACTCCTCAAATGTCATTATTTTTCTTGTTGATTAAAATAGAATAGGTAACTTTATTTTGTGTTTAATTTTCTTATCTTTATTTCCTCCAAACTTTTTCTATGCCGTCTCAAGTTGTTGTAGTGAATTATTTTTATAAGAACAGTTAATTTCTCCATCTCCATAATATCTAATGATTTTATAAGCCACTCTTCTATTAGTAGTATACTGCTAATAGTTGGATTGTAATTGGTTGAATGACCAAACCCAAAGGATGCTCACCGGTGGCTCTACTTCATCCTGGAAAGATGTCATTATCGGGGTGCCACAGAGTTTTGTTCCCAATTCTTTGTCAGCTTGTTAAAAAGTTACATAAATACAAAATGATTTTTTTCTTATAGGACAACAACACACAGTCTCTCAAATTGATTTAACATTGGCTAATTCAACAACATGGCATTTACTGTTCTTGTTGTTTGACAATTTTATTTTCCACTCAGTAAACAGAAGAGAATGGGCCATTAAATGAGTTCATAAGTGACCTTTCCGCACTACACCATTCTAGTACTATTATTCCACTTCCAACATCCTGTGGAATTCTGGAGTTTGTAGTTTGCTGAGGCCAAAGAGCTCTCTACCTGAGAATTCTAGAAGCCCCTCCCTAAACTGAAAATCCCAGGATTCTACAGGATGTTAAGTGGAATAATAACACAATAAGAGTGTAGGGCAGAAAGGCCCTATGATTCAAATCCCTACTTGACCATGGATATTTACTGGGTGACCTTGCTCAAGTCATACTCCATAAGCCTTAGAGGAAGGTAATGGCAAAACACCTCTGAATAGATCTAGCCAAGAAAATTTTAGGAGAGGGTGGTCATAAACCTGAAACAACTTGGGGGCACACAATATCAAGCAGAAGACACTCTCCTATAATGTCGGGCACTTGGAAAGTATTTCTGAGATGGTTGGAGAAAGCTGCAGCATGTGCAAATGCTGTTCTGAAAAACACTGGTCCAGAATCCAGAAATTGCTCAAAGCCTTATGCTGTGGTACCAAGTTGTCCGATTTGATTCTGTTTTATCATTGGGGATACTACTGTTCATTCACAACCATTAAAGAAGTTACACAGAAATAGCTATTTGTTTTCTTCTCTTCTCCTCTCTGCTGGTTCTTTCATGCTCTGTTGGTCTGCCAACAAGATCCTTAGAGCATGTTGGGCTAGGAAAAAAGTGTCAACAATTTTATTCTTCTATTGCTTTTCTAGTCCACTCAAAGATGCAATCTTAGTGTCAGAGGCTATTTTCACTTATAGTTTTGTTCATCTTTGTATAATGTTGATGACATCCCCACAATTTCATTTTAAATACTCTTCTGAATATTGGTATTTCACATCTGGAAATCCTAACCAGGAGACACCTTGTGTTTTTTGGATTGCCTCTCACTCTTCAATTAATTCTGATGGCTTTTGACATGACAGAGATCTGCAGGGAACAAGAAGCACATGTGTCTTGTTTAGTGCTTCTTGTCCCTGTAGTTCTGCATATTGATACAGCTTAAGGGATACATAATCAGTAATATTATCATGCACATGCAGACACACATTCTTAACCCAGTGGGATACACAAGTTGTCCCCACATTTCTTTATGGCAAATCTGTGAAAATCCCAGAAACACAGAGTCAAAGTCAAGGCATTTGCACTTGCTGTCTTCTCAAATCTCTATCACATCTAAAGCTGCCCCCAGAATGCCTGAATAAGAACTGCTATTCTCATCACTATAAATATATCAGCACTACAGTCATTTCAATTATCTCTTCAAGATTCCTCTTCATCTTGCCCTTTATTTTCAGACTCCTAGCCATTATGTGAGTACCACTCAATTGCAATGACTGCTGCTGCCTCACTATTTGCTTTCATGCAAGCCAGTTACTTCTAATCCTTTCAACCAGAACACAATGCTGATACAGTTGGCCTTCAACATTTATGGATTTAGCTTTCATGAATGTGATTATTTGCATGTTTCTCCAACCCCTGCTCCCCCATCTCAAGTGCTTCTTTTCCAGGGGAAGTTTCCCTCTTGATGGTTCCTGTCTGCTGTGGTAAACTGTTCAAACTTCTGCTTGGTGTTTCAAACTTCTGCTTGGTGTAATTTCTCTGCTACGTAGAGCAACCCACCAAATCTCTCTTATTTTCCAATATTATCAGGTCACCCATCCCTTTGAAAACCAGCTTCTGGTCCTCCTCCTTCACCAGCTGCTGCCTGGCCAGCTAAGGACAGATTGAAGCTCCATTTCTCAGCACCACAAACCCACTCCTAATGCTACACACACACACCTAAGGAAGGAGAAAGGAGAAAGAGGAAGTATAGGGTCACTATGACAACTCATCACCACTTTCCTCTTGTTTCCTTGATCAGGTATGGAACCTGGATGCCCACTCTCCCCAGCATGCCTCAGTCTCTTCCCACACACACATTTTGATATTTGTGTTTTTTCCACTTTTGTGGGAGTCCTGCATATCGCACCCTAGCAAATGTGGACAGCTGACAGTATATTATGAAGCAGAACAACATATAATGAGGTCAACCCTATATATATTACAAAGCTGACTCTGACCAAGGTAAATGTTACCCTGATTTCTGTTGGGAGTAACCTTTGCATGCCTAATGAACTGGCTAGTTTTTTGTTTGCATGTCTATGGTAAGCATAGAGAGATAGCCTAGAGAGGAAACTTCCTGTTTGTTGGTTAACATCTCTTCCCCCAGCACGTACACATTTCTTTGCTTTTAAAAAGTTCTCTTGCCATGTGCTCTCTCCCTCTTTTGTCTTTGCCTTTTGACCTCAAAGCATGCTCTGTGATTTTCCTAACAGTGATCATATATATTACAAAGCTGACTCTGACCAAGGTAAATGTTACCCTGATTTCTGGGGTCCCTTGGGGGACACCTGAAAGTGCTCCATGTGATGGGGAATGGAAACTAGCCAGAGCACAAGCAATAGCAATGCGAGAGGCAGGGTAACCTAACGGGGTTATTTTCCCCAGTGTTTACGGGATCAGGCTGAGTCAAAAACGAAGCAAAATTGTCTAATAAATGATTTTATTAAAAAGAAAGACTTGCGCATGTACGCACTCATGCACTCACTCACTCAAGACCTAGCAAGGAATAAAAAGAGAGGAAATTGGACAGGGGCTTTGGAGGGTTACAGCTGGGCAATACTGCACCTGGTCCTGAAGTCCAGAGGTCCAAGACAGCAGCGGAGAGAGAAATGAGACTCAGCAAGTGGAGGGTTGAGGGGATAGCTCAATGGGCAGAGTGATGGTCTGCTGGGAAGCCGGAAGCAATCCAAAGAGCCTCTCAAAAATTGGGTCTATTTACAGGGGGAAAGGTACTGGAGGGCTAATCATTTCCCAGGGAGAACAATAGGTGGAGGAGCAAGAACAAAGCTCCAATATGTCAAGGTCCTTTGCATGATTGGATTTGCCGGGGTTGTCAAAGCCTTGGCTGTATGCAAATCATCCTCGCTTGATGGGCTGTTTGTCAGATGCATTAATCCCCTTAAGCCAGCTCCTTGGGGCTGAGGACCCTTTGTGTATTTTTTTTTTTTTGTATATACATAATATTAAAATCCACCATATACAATCCAAAATGTCATTAAGGTTTTTCATATGTAAAATTTTACAAATATACAATTTATCTTGGTAATGTATAGTTGAGACTATATTTGACCATATAGCATGCTCATTATCGTGATTGCTATTTCTACATTACCCAGACTTCCTTGCCCTCATCAAGAGTCGTTATATATGCTGTTTTTTTCTTACCAGAAACTCCCCAATTCAATTTTACTATATTGTTGTAGCATTTCTATTTTCTCAAAGAACAAATAAATAACCCAGTTTGGCTTTACTTTTCTTATGGTATCTTATTTATGTACATTTATATAATTTAACATGTATATAATACCTAATTTAATATTTTATTTTATTATCAGACATTCACTATATGACATTTTGCTTAGCTCATATTATAACCAATATCCTTTTTGCATCATATAAGTTGTTATTGCATTCCAGTCTTGTTCCACTTGTTCTGGCTGTTTCCCCTTCAGCCTAAAAGAAAATAAATCCAGCTGTTTGTATTCTGCAATTTTTTGGGTCCATTGTTGTACATCTGGAATTTCCGTTGATTTCCATAGCCTCGCATATACCATTCTTGCTGACTTTACTAAGTACAATAGGATTCTCTTATTTTTTGCTTGGAAGTTTCCTTCAAATATATTAGTCATGTTTAAAAGAAAGAACTCGGGCTTCATGGGGAATGTCACATTGTAGATTTCTTTTATAATATCATATATTTTTATCCAGAATTTTCTTGTACACGGACATGTCCACCATATATGGTAAAATGTACCCAGGTTTTCTTTGCACTTCCAACACTTATTTTCGCCAGTGTGGCACATTTTATCAATCTTCTCAGGCATTAAGTACATTCTATACATCATTTTTAAATAGTTTTCTTTTAAGTCCTGCGAGCTGGTAAATTCCGTTGTATTTTTCCATGACATTTCCCAGTTTTCTAAGGCAATATTATATTGAAAGTTTCTTGCCCACTTTATCATGACTTCCTTGATGCTTTCATCCTCTAATTTACGAGTATTTAAATATTTGTAGGAAAAAGAGATTTTTTTGTTTGGTTTTAAGGAATATTATTGTTTCAAGCTCATTGTATGATTTTTGCCATATAAATCCTTCTAATTTGAGATCCATTTTAAATCTTTCTTTGAGTTGTAGATACAGGAACCAATTTAGCTTTATATCTTCACTTTCTAATTCCTCACGTGTCTTCAGTCTGATTTTCTCTGGATTTTTGAACTTGATTAGATCTTTGTTTCTGAGCCAATCCTGATTCTTATCAGCCCATTGTCCATAAAAGGCCTCTTGGGGAGATATCCAGAGAGGTATTTTTCTATAAGTACATTTTTTCATAATTTTCCAAACTCTAATAAATGATTTTCTTATATAATGATTTGTAAAGTCTCTGTCCACCTTATCTTTCTCGTACCACAGATAAGCGTGGAAGCCAAATCGCATATTGGCACCTTCTATTGTTAGTAATCTGGTATCTTTTAACGTTATCCCATCTTGGACTCAGTCCAAGACATTGGCATAATAATATAGTCTGAGATCAGGTAATCCACACCCACCTTTCTCTGGTCGCTCTGATAGCAATTTCCATCTGATTTTCGGCTTTTTGCCCGCCCATATGAATTTTGAGATTTCCTTATCCCAAATTTTAAACGGTTTGTCATTTGTCATAATTGGTAAATTCTGAAATAAGAAGTTAAATTTGGGCAGGACATTCATTTTAATGGTGGCTATTCTTCCAAGAAGAGATAGGTTCAAATTGGTCCATCTTTGTAAATCAGTGGTAATTTCTTTCCAAGTTTTGTTGTAATTATTATCAAATAAGTCCTTATTGAACTCCGTGATCCATACTCTTAATTTTTGATTTTCTTCTGTATCGCACATCCAGGACCCTTTGTGTATTTTATGTTTTACATGTCTGGAGATCTCCTGGGGCTACGTGACTATGGATTTACTGGCTTGACCGGGTTTTTCCTGTTGTTGACCATTCGACTGTGCCTGCCTACGTGCTTGTTTGGGGGACCTCTCAAGCACATGGAGATATTTTTAATATTAAATTGCAGACCCCAGGATAGGATTTATTTACCACAGTAACATAAAACTGATCTTAAGTAAGTTAATGTTTAACTATTATGTCATTAGATAAATGCTTCTGAACAAAAATAAGCATTCTTATTCATCTTCTTCTTATTACTGAAGCTAAAAAGTCATAAACTCTAGGTGAAGAAGACTGAATGGAAAAAAAATATTATGAAGAAATTATGTTTTTTTCCTCTGATTTCTTTGAAGACCCAACTTGTGAGGAAAGGTCCAAAAGAGTTAAAACTTGAGTTAGTGTAGTTTTATGATCCACAAATGGCAGAGACTGTCAGAAACTCCTAAGTCCTCTGCTTGCTATGATACTAGCAGGTTATGTTGTAATTCACCCCTTCCCCCTTAATCCTGCTAGAAGTCTTAGTATGTAAATTTCAGCCTATTTTAAGGGTTATTTTCAATCGTGAAATCTATCAAGGAAAGAGGTCATTCTTACAATGTACAGCAGCTGCTGGTCACCATGACAACAGGCCTGGTGAAATGCAATAAAGCATCCCTCTGTTATCATAAAAACAAAATGAAACTATGAAATCTAAGAGAAAGACAATTATTATTGGGGCATGGGAGCAAAGGTGAATTTTAAAAATCATATGACTCCTTTTAGCTTAGAAAGTTATGTTTGTAAAGCTTCTGCCACATACTCCGGATGATGAGAAGAGGAGAAGGTTTACAAAGAAACAAGCACAACTCCAAAGCACCTTTCAGTGGAGAGCAGAGAAGTGAGAAATGATGAGACTATTTCACAATCTTTTGGAACTGATTCAACTCACTGCATGGAACAGAATGAGTTTACACATTTTTTTTCAACTTCCACTATCTGGATAGACCAGAGTTTTACAGACTTTTCATGATGGTGACACGTTTTTTAGACATGTATCATTTTGTGAAACAGGCCATTTCCACACTAGTCTGTTATAGTGCTATTATTCCACTTTCAACATCCTGTGGAATCCTGGGCTTTTGAGGCCCCTCTCTAAACTGCAAACCCCAAGATTCCATAGGATGTTAAAAGTGAAATAATAGCACTACAACAGTCTAGTGCAAAAATAGACACAGTAATTCAGTAAGTAATTCAGTGAATGAATTCCACCCAACCCTGGCCTGTTGCCACCACCACCCTCACTAGGGTCTTCCTCAGCCCAGGGCAGCAGGAGAGGCAGCCCCTTCACCTAGGCCTGGACCACCTCCACCCATTACATTTGTGTAACACACCTACACACAGCAACTGACACACTAACATGCCTTGACATACAATTTCAAAAGCTCTGGCATGGACACAGCACATTGAAAGGAGACTTACCAGGATAAAGAAAAAAGCAAAATAAAAAAGGAGACGATAGGGTCGCTGTGCAGAGAAGGTGGTGAATTACTCACTGGGGGAAGAGAAAAGGCAGAACTACTTAACACCTTCTTTGCCTCAGTTTTTTCCAAGAAGGATACAAGCACTAAACCTGGTGGTTGGGGAGCAGGGGAGGAAGCAGGGGAAATGAGGCACATAAGAGGTAGAGAGGTGGTACAGGAATACCTGGCCACACTGGATGAATTCAAGTCTCCAGGGCCAGATGAATTGCATCCTAGGATATTAAAAGAGCTGGCAGAGGTCATTTCAGAACTGCTTGCTATAAACTTTGAGAAATCTTGGAAGACAGGAGAAGTTCCAGCAGACTGGAAGAGAGCAAATGTTGCCCCCATCCTCAAGAAGGGAAAAAAAGAGGACCCAAATAATCATCACCCAGTCAGCCTGACATCAGTACCCAGAAAGATCCTTGAGCAAATCATTAAGCAGTCAGTTTCTAATCACTTAGAAAGCAACGCAGTAATCACGAGAAGTCAACATGGATTTCTCAAAAATAAGTCATGCCAGACTAATCTTATCTCTTTTTATGATAGAGTTACTAACTTGATAGATGAAGGGAATGCTGTGGATGTAGCATATCTCAATTTCAGTAAGGCCTTTGACAAAATTCCCCATGACATTCTTGCAAAGAAGCTAGTAAAATGCGGGTTGGACAGGGCTACTCTTAGTTGGATTTGTAATTGGTTGACCAACCGAACCCAAAGGGTGATCACGAATGGCTGCTTTTCATCCTGGAGAGAAGTGACTAGTGGGGTGCCACAGGGTTCTGTCCTGGGCCCAGTGCTCTTCAATATCTTCATCAACGACTTGGATGGAGAAATAGAGGGCATGCTCATCAAATTTGCAGATGACACCAAACTGGGAGGGGTTGCTAATACGCCAGAGGACAGGATCAAAATTCAAAATGACCTGGATAGATTGGAGAGCTGGGCCAAGGCGAACAAAATGAAATTCAACAGAGAGAAGTGTAAGGTCCTACACTTAGGTAGAAAAAACGGAATACAGAAATATAGGACACATGCCTGTGTTACCCTGAGAATTTGAGGGGTCCTGTGAGGGGCGCCCAGGTTGCCAATTAAAATACCGAATTTGGGGAAATTAGCCTGAACACTGTTTGGTTAGCGAGAGGCAGGATAACGTAACGAGATCTTTAACCCAATGTATACAGCGGCGGGTTAGAGAGCAGCTAGACAAGGTTATCCAAATAATAGACAATTCTTTATTAAAGGCAAAAACACGAAAGACAAGGCATAAACTAACTAACTTGGAAAGAGAAAAGGAGGTTTGTTGGGAAAGGCAATACGACCTGTCTCGTAGTCCTGGAGAGAAGAGGGGTTCCGGGGAAGAAAGCTCAGCCTGGAGAGCTAAGGGGAGTCCCTTAGACAACCGGTAACAAGGCGGGATGGCAGTCCAAAGTGATCCGAAGACCGGTTAAAATGAGGGGTTTTTATAGGGAAGTTTGTGCCTTTCGGCTATGGCAGTCCCGGGGAGAACAAAAGGAGTTTTGGGGCTAGACAAAGGATTTGGAAAGGTCAAGTTTAGCATGATTGGATTTGCGTGTGAAGGCAATACTCTGGCTGGGACGTTGATGACCCAACATAAAAGAGTAACTTGACTGAAAGCCGTGTGGCTATTGTGGAGTTTGCGGCAGGAAGTTCCCTAAAGCTGCGAGCGAGGTTTGAGTTGCTGGCTTCAATGGGGAATGAAATGCAAACCATTAACGGCCGCTCTCTGACCGTGCTTGTCCGGAGAACCCGCAAACACGTGGAATGAGGTAACTGCGAGCCAGTCCGGCCAAGGCCAAATTAAATGATATCAAAGTGATATCTGGGAGCCCTCTCCAAGGGTGTCACACCCGAAGTAACAGCTGGATAACAGTACGTGTGAAAGGGATCTAGGAGTCTTAATAGACCACAAGCTGAACATGAGTCAACAGTGTTACGCGGCAGCCAAGAAAGCCAATGCAATTCTCGGCTGCATCAATAGGAGTATGGTGTCTAGATCAAGGGAAGTACTGGTACCACTCTACTCTGCTTTGGTTAGACCCCATCTTGAATACTGTGTCCACTTCTGGGCACCCCAATTCAAGCTGGAGCAAGTCCAGAGGAGGGCAACCAAAATGGTGAGAGGCCTGGAAGCCATGCCCTATGAGGATAGACTTAGAGAGCTGGGTATGTTTAATCTCCAGAAGAGAAGGTTAAGAGAAGACATGATAGCCATGTTTAAATATTTGAAGGGATGCCATGTAGAGGAAGGAGAGGGCTTGTTTTCTGCTGCTCCAGAGACCAGGACAAGGAGCAATGGATTCAAGCTGCAGGAAAGGAGATTCCACTTGAACCTCAGGAAGAACTTCTTGACAGTCAGGGCTGTCTGGCAGTGGAATGTGCTGCCTCGGAGTGTAGTGGAGTCTCCTTCTTTGGAGGTTTCTAAGCAGAGGTGTTACTATGGTTCAGACATACCCGGTGATAGCACTAGATATCTCTTGATATCAAACTTATTTGGCCTTCACTTGACCTTTCTCTGCCACCCTGCTCCACGTGTTTGTGAGGCCACTGGACAAGCACGTAAACAGGCACGGCCGGTTAATGGTTGGACATTCCAAATCCCCACTTAGACAGGCAGATTAACGCCACTCCGTTGCTTCAGGGACCTCTTTGCAGACACACCTTGCTTAAGCGCGACCTTACACAAAGATGCTCGGCCGCGGGCCGACACTCTCTCAATGCTAAGCCATTTGCATACTGGCTACACTATTGTTAAATCTGCGCTAAGCCCATCATGTAAAATTTGACCTTTGCCAAAGCTTTGTCCCGCTCCAAACTCACATTGTTCTCACCGAGTAGGCGAGATTGTGCCTGTAGGCACAATCCACCCTATAAGAAGTCCCCAATTCCGAGCACACCTCGGAACGCTCGCCCATCGGACTGCCCAGGAACGCTCCGGAATGCTACCCCGCCTTGCTGTCACTCTGTCCAGCAAGTTGCCCCCTCAGTGAACCACACTGAGCTTCCTTCCCCGCCACCCTCTGCTTTTCTCCAGGACTACAAGATAAGGTGTCGTATCACCCATTTCCCCCGAAAACTTTCATATCTAATTTCCTAGTTAGCTGCTTGCTTGTGGTGTCTTTTCTGTTTGTCTTTTAATAAAGATATTATTTTTACTATTTCAAAACTGTCTGACTGCTCTTCTGACCTGACGTTGTATACAAAGGGTTGCAAGATCCCTTCTAAGTTACCCTGCCTCTCATTAGCTTAAGAGAGTGCTTGAGTTAATTTCCCCATCTTGTGTTTTTATTTGGTTATTTGGGCACCCCTCCCGGGACCCCCAGAATACAGGGTAACAGAGTGGTGGAGCAACGCTGGCAATCCCGGTACCCCTAACCTGAGAAGGAATCCAGAACTTCCTCAGAGCCTAGGGAATGGTCAGTTGAGTTGGTTTAGAAGGCTTGTAGGCAGGAAAGAGTGTGCGCGTGAGTTCTGTGTGTGTGTTAAGCTCTGTCGGGTGGAAATCTGTCCCCCTTCTCTTTGTCTTGTCCTGGGAATCACCTCCCCATCTTGGGTCTATCATGGGTCGGGATCCTAGCTATAGTGGATACGTTAGGAACAGTCCACACACATGCAACACCTTAGCAGCAAAGCACACAAAAGCTTTTTACAGAAGGAGCAAGCCCCCTTGTGCTCCTTTCCTTTTTGCTCCCCCCTTGAGTTTTGGTTTGTTTGTATTGGAAAGGCATGGGTGCATCCCAGCTTCTCAGAGTTCTTGGGTGCATCCAGATTTGGCTAGCCGACTAAGAGTGGGTGGTGAGTCCCAACTTAGTCTAGGGTTTAACTGTTTGTCCCGAGGTGAAGGAAGGGCCCCCTCACCCAGAAAACCAGTTAGGGATGGTTTGATTTTAGTTCCTTGCCCCTTTTCCCCCGCTGCTTGGCCAGGCGGTGTTGCAAGTTCCTTTGTGTTCATTACCCCCCTTCAGGCAGGCGGAGTACTCCTGAGGGTCCCCTGTGTCTAGGTGACCTCCCCGTCCACCAACTGTTTCCTCATCCTCTCGTCCCCTGTGCTGCCGAGGTGTAAAACGGGGCCTGGGTGTACCAGAGTGACTTTAGTTGGGCAGGCTGGAGACTGGTTCCCGTCCTTCTTTCCTAGAGTAGTTCCAAGAGAGTTCGTTTCCCGAGTCCCCCAATGAGCCTAGGTAGTCCTACCCGTCACTCCAGTTCCTGGTCCCGCAGTTTGTGCAGTTGTAGTTGTGTTGTAGTTGTGTAGAAATGGCTAAGGAAATCCCCATTGCAGTTAAGGACCTCATGTGCAAGGAAGAGGTCCGTGGAAAGTTAGAAAGGTGGGTCCTGAGTAAGGGGAAGTGCCCCTGGAAGTACTCTGTCTTCCAGACGGCTGACCCCTTTACCTCCCTCCATGAAGCTTACGCCCTGACGCGTAAGTCCAAGAATCCATTCGGACTACCGAAGGATGCGCTGGCCACTTGGGGACTTTGGCTTGTGGCCAGAGACGCTAGCTGTGCCCTAGTTGAGACCCGGGGAAGGCTAGCAGCAGTAGACCCGGCTTCAGGCCGAGATCGAGGTGTTGCGGGCAGACAAAGTAACATTTGCGTCTGTCGCGCAAGCCTCCGCCCAGAAACTTAGTGATCTGACTTTGGTAGCCCAGACTTGGGAGGAGAAAGCCCACACCTTAGAGGCTGAGCTGGATCATGCCCAAGCTGCGGCCAATTTCATGGTTGGGCAGGTTAAAGAACAGCATGAAGCTGTTAGTCATGCGGCCTGCCATAAGCAAATTGCAAGGCCTTGATATCGGCTGTGTGCCTGGATCTGTTCCCCTCTTTCGCCCAGGATTTGTCCAGGGAGCCCCTGCCAGAGGAAGCTCTGGCCTCCCCTCCCGTTAATCTGGACTGGAATGACCCTAAGGTCCCAGTCCACCCAGTAGATACGCGGTCCATGACACACAGGACTGTTCTCGCAGGAGAAAGCAGCTCCGAGAGAGCAGAAACTCAGGAGACGCAGGTCACCGAAACTAGAGTCCCCTGGCATGCCACCGAAGCCAAGGCTATCGCGGACTAATTGAGTCCCTTAACCCGGTCCACCGGTATCATGTGGCTGAACGCGGTGATACATTCTCACCCGACAGCCAATGGCCAGGACCTGACCTAGTTTGCCCGTCTTTGCATGTCCCCATCTGAACTTCCTACGCTTGCGTCAGCCGTGGCAGCTCGAGGCCTGGTTAGGCTCGAGGCACATGACTGGATGAGAGAGGTAGTGAAGATCCTTTGGCCTGGTCAGAGTGTGAGCGTGCTCTACGTCATGGAGCAACAGGGTCCTCGAGAGAACCCCGAGGCTTACATGGCGTGGAAGGAGCTGCTGGCAATTCTGACCGAGAAGGTCCCCCTGACCGCCTGTGGGTACAATTTCAACACAGTTGAATTCAAGACTCTATTGTATGGAGGCTTCAATCACGAGACGAAGATGGCCCTTGGTCTGGTGGATCCGGCCACGACATCATGGGAGGAATTTGGGAACAATGTCCATTGGGTCACTGACCTGTTACGTGAGGCTGCCTCCCTCCGACCCCCCATCAAAGCCCAAAGAAGAGACACAGGGAACTGGGAACCTATAGCCGAGGTAACTTACTCGAACTATGGGCCCCATTCCCATCACCAAAAGTCCGTGCCGAATTCAGTTCCAAGAGTGAATTGGAACTCGCACCCAGCCCCCAGACAGGACAGACCATGGCAGGGAAGAGACCCCTGCAGCCAGACAGGCAAGGCAGGGAATCCCCCACAGAAGCCCACTGCCCCCAGACAACCCTCTGAACTTGGTCCTCCCAAGGAGACATCTGATGGGTATGATCCCACAGCCCAGACATACTCCTCGGATAAAGCCAGGATTTGGGGCATGGTACGGAAGGTTGGGCTAGACCCACACCAGTTTGACAAACGGCCCACATCAGAGATTTTAGAAGCTCTGGAGAAACAGCTTTTTGCAGGCGGTAAACAGCCGGTCCAGGCCGTAACGAATGGCCCACCCCTGGCTGAATACTACCCGACCTTGGATTTGCAGGAATAGGGATGCCCTCAGTCCAGGAAGTTTCCTCGCAATGTTGTGGCCAAGTTGTGGCCAAACAGGAGGGAAAAGCTTCGGGTGAAGGCAGGCACCGAGACCGAGGGGGAAACACTCCTGCTCCCCTGCTAGTGGATTTTGGTGCGACACTACAGGTGCTGTACCCCAAACCGGTTAGTCACGATGGACCCACGCCCAAGCGTGTCCAGCCCTCTGGATATGGCGGGGGGGGTCACCTTGCTCTAGCCTGGAAGAGCATTCCGCGGCCCCTGGAAATGTTCAGTTTTCGATTTCTGACTGTTGGGAACCGTGGCGAGTGCGATGGCCTCTTTGGCATCGTTCTCCTGCAAGGAGGCGAGTCCATTACTGGCAACGAGAACATGCTTCCATGGCCGATAGATCAGGGACCTAAGGCAGTTCTGACTGTGCACCACGGTGCCACCATTGAGGCTCCCATTCCAGTCCAGTTAGTATTTAGACAGACTGTGTGCCCATACGCGGAGGCGATTGTGGCTACCGCCTACCCCTCCATTCAGACATTTTGTTGCCGCATTGTCCTAAAGGGACTCGGCAGTACCCCAATTGTGACATCAGTAATTGTTAGGTGAGGCAGGACCATTTGTGGCCTCCTGATGGTCACCGTCCTACCTGGTAAGGCTGCTGTGCCGAAGGTCCCCAGGCTCAAGTCAGACCTTCACACTGATTTGAGTAGAATGGTCCCCACCCAGGAACAAGCGTTGCCGCTCCTGCAGGCAGTCCTGGAGACCCAAACATAGGATTGGAAGGGGAAACCCCCAGACGGGGAAGCCCTTCCGATAACATAGTCAGGCAGAGACTGGGCTTTGCTTCCCTTCATGGTATGGCAGCCCCCTTGAAGAGATGGCGGCTTTGGCCCTTCTTGCTCCCCCGTCCCGTGTAAATAGTTCCCTTGTAATTGAGACGTAGTAGTAATAGAGACCCCATCTCTGTGTTTCCTACAGGGAGACGGAATGGGCCCATTACTGTGGATTGCCACGCTGTTTTTCTTGGTCCGATGCACCCTTGGAATTGGAGTCCCCCAGAGTTTAGTCATATCCACACCGATTGGCAGTACAATGTGCAGGCAGTGTGCCACTGGAGTCTCTACCCCGAGACAGAGGTTCTGATACGTGGAACCAACCTATACCCCTCGTTCCAAAAGCGGTACCTGTTCCAGTTGTTTACGCACCCTCGGATACAGTCCAATACTCGGCTCAGCACAGGGTTAACCATGGCTGTTGCCAACAAAAATGTGTCATTGTATGTGGACGTGGCAACTACTTCCGCTCCCACAACTATAAGGGTAATCCAGAGCAGGGAAGCGTTAATCACAGTCACCTTTGACATGGATGGGTACAGGCTGAAATGGGTATGGAAGACATTTTTGTTTAAGTGCCAGAACATTACCCGGACTCCGACAGGTTGCACATGGACATGCAAGAAGAAATGGTGTCCTGATTCTCCTCTCCAACCCCCCATTCCTCCAGGTAGGCGACCAGCTACGTATGTGGGTAACTCAGTGGTCTGCAAGGACTTAGAAATGATAGTATATTCTGATGTCCAGCCCATAATCATGACAATGGTGCTTAATTTCACTGTCGTCAACATCTCTAAAGTGCTCCCGACCTGCGAGCTTTATCTAAAGCTAGCTTGGACCCAGTGGGAACACTGGGAGAAACAATGGTTGTCCTTCTCCCACCCACACACTCACCCTAAGCAAGGCATCTTAGGGACTGTACTAGGAGGTATTGGAATTGGCGGCACCATCCTCAATACCATTAATGAAGAGGTTTTGATTTATCCTGCTGTTTGTTCCACGAACATTGGGCTCAATGCTTCCGCAACATCGATAGTTTTAGCCATGGCAACAACTCTGATTATGTTCTGGTCCCTGTAAATGTCACCGTAATGGCTCAGATTACCAGTGAATGTTTTTGTTTACGTACCCCCTGTGAGAGTGTAACGTTATTACCTAGTGGTGCCCCTGTTTGGATTGACTGCAGTGCCGGCAATCCATGCTTTTGTGGCCAGCATGTCCAGGACTGTGTTGGCAAAGACTTTTATATTCGACAAGAGAAATGAGACTATGTCTTAGAAATCGAGTACGCACCCGAAGAATCCGAACTAGTCGAATTCCATCTTAACAATGAGATCCCGGTGTCTTCATGGCTCCGAAATCTCAGCCAATTAGCAGACAAGGTAAAGGAGGTCTCACACTCCCTCCGACAGATTGCTATAAATGTTGATCATTCCGCCCAGAAGGTTGTAAAAACCTCCGTAGAACTGGAAGCAGCTATGAAACACTCCTGGTGGGACATCTTTAACTGGTCGTCCTCAGGACAAACCATCGCCTGATATGCAATGCATCCCCTGATAGCGATAATTATCTTCCAAGTCGTACTCGTTATATGTTTAATCATACTGGTGTGCTGGGCCAAGAAACAGGTCTTTCTGCTTAAAGCTGGCAGATTCTACCAAAACATGACTCCAAGGCACCCACTGTAAATGTTTGTAAATAGTTTAGTATTAGTGTAGCGTCTTGTTTTATCTGTCCTGTTTGGCTGCAAAAGCCTATCCGAGGGCAACCAGTCTTTGGGTTTTCCCTCAGAGTCCAGCTTGTATTTGTGAGGTAGTGGAGTTGCATGTTTGGACTCTGCATTAACCCACCGGTCTATGCCGCCCCAGACCCTCGCAGTTACATCATCAGGTCTGGAGCTTCGGCTTTGGGCCTGAGAGAGGAGAAGGGTGTGAGAGTGCAGTCCCATGTTATGCGGACCAGAGTACGAATGGCACTTTAGTTTAGAGGCCATCTCGTAGGCTGGGAAGGTAGCATCAGCCCTGCTAGACTGACTGGATGGATGCAGAGCCCGAACCAGCAGCTTCACTGCCTTGACTAATGGCCGTCCCCCGGCCAATACAACCCTATACTCAGCCGCTATTTATATCCCCACCAGTAAGCGACCCTTTTGGTCATGGTGAGGAAAAATTCAGAACTTGAACTCAGCTCCCAGCAGGCTCCGTGCCATTAATTTACATTGAATGTCTGTATTGGTTATAACCCGTGTCAGTCTCTCTTTTATAGAGCTATAGGTCACCGGTTCCAGTAGCCAAGACCATCCTCGGACTCGCTTACCACCCCCGGGCACCGTGTGTGCCGAGAATCCACCATTCCAGTCGAGGGGCCAGCCCGAGACGACAACTTGTTCCTGTTACTGCAGTTGGGGACCCAGACGAGGTGATCCAGCTGCTCCCCAATGGACTTTACAGGCTACTTCTCCATGAACCACAAAGTTTCCTGCCAGTTGGACTCTTCCGCTTGCCGCTCCTGCAAGCCCCATTCTGCAAAGAGCTAGCATGCCTTGGCTAGCTTGATTATGAACTTGGACAGTTTGCTATGATTCCAGCTGAATTTGGACTTATTTTGCTGTTTGCTCCAGTCACCAGACTTTTCCTGTACCCAGAGGGGGGTGCAGAGACTTTGGCTTGCATCTCACCTCCCCCGGACCATGAACTCTTGCTCCAGTATCCATACGGAACTCTTTGCCTTTCGGATTACTTCCATTGCCAAGACCTGCATGGATCTTACAGTATTTCATTGCTTATTTCCATTTTGCATTACCGTTATGCCTTTCTCCGTTGGCAGGAGGGCTTTGCTCACCATTCACCACTATTGTTATTGCTATTTGCCATAAGCCATTGCTAATTTTATGTTTGTCTGTGTAAATGTGTTAGATTTAGGATTTTGTTAGTTAAGGGCTGCTTTTACTAAATAGGAATGTTGCACAAAGCTTTTTGCCCTGGAGTGATACAGCCCCGGAATCTGTAGACCTCTATTCGGCTCTAAATTTGATTTTAAATGTTTAATTGGAAAATGTTCAATATTGTCCCAATACCACCCATTTTTTGGGGGGGGAGTTGTTACTATGGTTCAGACATACCCGGTGACAGACACTAGATATCTCTTGATATCAAACTTATTTGGCCTTCACTTGACCTTTCTCTGCCACCCTGCTCCACGTGTTTGCGCGGCCACTGGACAAGCACATAAACAGGCATGACCGGTTAATGGTTGGGCATTCCAAATCCCCACTTAGGCAGGCACCACTCTGTTGCTTCAGGGACCTCTTTGCAGACACACCTTGCTTAAGCGCGACCTTACACAAAGATGCTCGGCCGCGGGCCGACACTCTCTCAACGCTAAGCCATTTGCATACTGGCTACACTATTGTTAAATCTGCACTAAGCCCATCATGTAAAACTTGACCTTTGCCAAAGCTTTGTCCCGCTCCAAACTCACATTGTTCTCACCGAGTATGGCATTGCCTGTAGGCACAATCCACCCTATAAGAAGTCCCCAATTCCGAGAACACCTCGGAACGCTCGCCCATCAGACTGCCCAGGAACGCTCCGGAATGCTACCCCGCCTTGCTGTCGCTCTGTCCAGCAAGTTGCCCCCTCAGCGAACCACACTGAGCTTCCTTCCCCGCCACCCTCCGCTTTTCTCCAGGACTACGAGATAAGGTGTCATATCACCCATTTCCCCCGAAAACTTTCATATCTAATTTCCTAGTTAGCTGTGTGCTTGTGGTGTCTTTTCTGTTGTTTGTCCTTTAATAAAGATATTATTTTTACTATTTTAAAACTGTCTGACTGCTCTTCTGACCTGATGCTGTATACATAGGGTTACAAGATCCCTGCTAAGTTACCCTACCTCTCGTTAGCTTAAGAGAGTGCTCGAGTTAATTTCCCCATCTTGTGTTTTTATTTGGGCGCCCCTCCCGGGACCCCCAGAATACAGAGTAACAGAGGCTAGATGGCCATCTGTCAGGAGTGCTTTGAGGGTGTTCCTGCATGGCAGGGAGTTGGACTGGATGGCCCGTATGGTCTCTTCCAACTCTATATTTCTATGATTCTATGATTCTATGATTCTATGAAAGCTGAATGTGCATGAGGCCTTGGCTTCATGGTCAATTCCAGGGAAAATATGCAAAGAACTTACCATAATAGTGAGGCCTACAAGTGTTGGATGTTATTTCCCCAGTTCTCGAGATCAACTTATCAGATTTTCCACATTATTTGTTTATATATGAAAACTGGTTCCTCTGCTTCCTCTATTTCAGAAAGTATGCTTTGTTAGGGAAAAAATATACTGAAGAAAATAGATTTGCACAAATAAATAGTTGATATAGTGACAGTCAAAGAACTTTGTTTTGTCTAAAAAACTATAGTGAAAAACATTAGTCACTTACACTTTTGAAATGTGATAAGTTTGCTTGCTACTGTGCCATAATCATTCTTGCTTCATGCATGTTCTTCCAAGCCAATTCTATTTGGCTGGCTTGGTACTAGGTAGGTACCAGGCAGATAACAGTGAAAGAAAGGGGGAAAACAGAGGAAAAAGAAGAATATTTTTAAAATCCCCCCCAATACCCTCCAACATTCTACAGATGAAAGTCAGGCCACATGTGTCCAAAAAAATAATAATAATAGCGTGATCAAGATGCTGAGTTATTAATGAGGAAGAATATACAAACTAGCAGAGGCTGCAACAGTTTGCTTTTTCCTGAGCTGGAGGGAAGGGAAACATTGGCCCTTTTCGCACGGGCTTTCTGTTGCGCGACAGCCCCGTGAGTCTCGCGGGAGTGGGAGCGTCGCTCTGCACGACGCACTCCCACTTCCGCCGCGCTCACGGGGCTGCAGCGGCATGATCGCGGGTTTTTTGATTTTTGCCTCAAAGCGAAAATCACTCGCGCAACGCTCCCGGTGCCCACGCGCACTTACCTCCTGTGCGGAGCATCGGGGAGGCAGCCGGGTCGCGCTTCCTTCTCTCCGCCCCTGCGGAAGGAAGGGGCGGGGCGCTAGCGCAACGGACGCAACAGCCTCCTGCTTCGCGCGAGTGGGGGGGGACGGACGCAACAGCTTCCTGCTTCGCCCGGGGGGAGGGCGGCTCGTGCAAGGTTGCTGCTTCCCCCTCGTTCCTTTGCCTGCGGAGGAAGGAGGGGGAAACGGCAGCCTCCTGGAGGAGCCTTCTCGCGCGAGCCGCCCTCCCCCACTCGCGTGAGAAGCCTCAATGCAAAAAGGACCATTATACCTTCTCTGCTCCTCTCCCCCTGTGAGTTAATTGAACGCAAACTGCTTCTGCACTTTGAACTCAGTTTGCAGCAAATGAAGAAAACTGAGGACAAAGGGGGAGGAAGAGAAAGGAACCAGGAAAGTTTGAAGGCAGTGGAAGAAGCAGCACTGATTAGGACTATTCCTGTCAAATCAGGAAGCGAGAAGGTTTGAGAATTTCCACCAGTTCAACAAGGAAGGGCATGGAGAAGGAAAAGCACAGCCACAGTTGAAAAAGGAACAGACGCCAAAAGTCTTTCAGGTGGTGAGGGCTCAATAGAGACAGGAAGGTTATTAATTTTACGTATTTGTAGGTGCATTTTTACAAAGCCATGAAAACATCAGCCCTTCCACTTCACTATTTTAAAAGCAAAAGTTTAGAGGAGCCATGTTAGAAGATAAAAGGATCACACTTGTAATACTCTAAAAATAATGCAAAATGTGTTTACCAAGGTTGAGGTATACACAATCTCCTGTTGCAAAACCTGGAATTAGTGCAGTGATCACACTTGCCAATGACCATAAATCATTTAGATTGGGGAGAATAGAAAGAGATTGTGAAGCATTTAAAAAGATGCTTTCAAAATTGTGAGAAGTCACTTTAAATGATAAATGAAAAATTTAAATAAATGTAAAGTGATATGTTTGGGGAGCAAAAAAATCTCAGCTCAACATATCTACTGACGGGTGTGAAGTAGAAGCAACTGGTCAAGGGATCTGGGGTCACGATTAAAGTACCTTCCATGTTCATTGTAGCTTACAGCACTGCAAACATGCATATGATAGACTGCATGTAGCCTTTGTTATTCCTGGGAGGACTCATATAGCATAATTTTTAATAATTTTTTTGTGCTTCATCATGTGAAAGTAAATTTCTGATAGTTAAAATGTGATAAGACGTTAAGTCTTAGGAGAGGCAAGCATTTGGGAAACTTCAGTCAGACTGACTGGATCACAGAAGGGCCAGCTTTGACCCAGGGCCAGAGGTTCCCCATCATGCACTTGTGATCCCTGATTTTTTTTTTCCAAAAAAATCTCCAAAATGTACCCTTGGAGTTTGGGAACCCTTGTTCCATATTTTGATGGGGGGAGCTATGGGCCAAATTAAACCCAAGAGAGGCCTTTTTTTTTTTAACCAGGAGGTAAACAGGAAGTGATTTCTTTGAAGGTCCTAAGAAGTGGAGCCAGGATGTAAGTATCTGTCTATATTCAGTATCTAGCCCTCTTTTGGACAGATTCTTATCTCCAACTGACATTCTGTTTAGATTAGTTCTTCTGTCTCTTGGACCATGCCGTCTGTTGGTGAAGCAATATGAATGTCCTGAATGTACTGGTTACCTTCTCCCAACACTTGATGTTATGAGCATAATGACCAAGAGTTGTGAGCATAAGCAAGGTCCAGATATTTAGCCTGCATTCCCAGACCACAAAACAAAGCAAAACTCTTTCAAGTACAAGTCATTAGACTAACCCACAGGAACCTCTTGCTTTTATACTGGAGACAACATTCAAGAAATGGATACAAGTTAAATAATGGCTTGCAAGTAAATTATGGTAGAACATGCAGGCTTCTAAATTCCTAGCTGAGGCTCAGATGAAGACGACTTTGGTTATTGCAAGTTGTAAATAAACATGAGTTGAAATCCACCTAGCACCATCTCAGTTTGACTTCTGAACTGATCTAAAGATTGAAATAGCCTTGGTTGTCCTGACAGATGATCTGGTTGTACCACAGAAACAGAAAAATACCTGTGGGACAGTCAATCCTTTTTTGGATATTGCCTCTTCCCCTACTGCAGCTACTCCCAGTTGAATGGGAGCATGGCCAGAGGTGAACTGGAATCCAGTGCACTGCTCCCCTTATTCACCTTGGAGCACTTGTGGGATGGGGAGTGATGATAAAATTCAGAGTAAATTTGCTGCTTCCACAGTGGCCAATCAACCAGCTGCCCCTGTTCAGGTGATATTCCTGCTGTACCTCACTCTGGCCACAATTGTTCATGCCTTTGTGACTTCCAGGTTAAATAACTAACGTCTTTTATGTGAGAATTGTCTTTGAAACCTGAAAGTAAGCTGGTTTCCAAAAGTCTTCTTCTGACCTTTCAAGCTGGCATATTTTTCATATCCTATCATGGTCAAATGATGGGGGGGCTGTATTTCTAGTAGATCTGGAGAGAACTTGGTATGGAAAAGCTGATGTGGATTACAAGTTCATCCCATAGTGTCTGAAGCTGAGAGATCATCAGCTCCTCAAGCATTTTGCTTAAAAAACAAACAAAGCAAAACAAAACAAAAAGGCAACTAAGCTCTAACATCTACAGAGAAGCATGTTTCAGGAGTGGACCTAGAACTTTTTAATTTATACTGTCTTTATTGAAAAATGAATTGTAAATATTTTCAAACAAAGGAAATAATATATCCATTTATCACCTTTGGAATGCTCCCTGTCCTCCAAACGTGTAAGTCACCGAGCAAAATCCCTTGAGAGCCTGCTCAATTTTTAAAATTTTCAGAAGAGGGCTTTCCTTCCATCCCACCACCCTCTCAGGCTTGGAAATCAGCCATTTTTGATGGCTGTTCCTAGGCTATGGTACTCTCTCCCCACTAGGAGGATTGGTTGGTTCCATCTCTGCTCTCTTTTCGTTAGTAGGCTAAGACCATCTTATTTAAACAGATCTCCAGCTTTTTGCTGGTTGGAGTAGGATATGTAATGGGTGTACTTTTTAAAATGTGTAATACGTGTTTTATGAATTTTCATTTTTTTAAAAAAGTCTCAAAAGTTGATTGATTGATTAATGGCTTAACTTCTTTAAAATATATGGTTTTGTTGACACACAATTTTAATACAACAAAAAATACACACTACAAACAAGACAAAATTTTAAAAAAAAACAGAATAAAGACATAAAAGTGCACACAAAAAAGTAAAAAACAACAAAACCCCCTTATCATCTACATTACCTCCTAAACTACTAAACACCCAAAAAAAGATATGCAACAGACATTTTCCACCCCACAGAGAACAGATTATTACAAGACCCTTACTATAATTTGTTAAAACTCATCAGTCTAAATTTTTCATTATTGTTATTAATGGTATTCTAAACACTTATAACTATAAAGTATCCATATAATATATTATAAACACAGTTCTATGTAAATTACTCTAATGCACCCTAACTTCACCCTTTGATCAAATCCTCTTATTACTTTCCTTCCTCTAATCACCCGTAGATAATCCTCTCCTACTGTGTTTTGTTTTGTTTTGTATTCTATAAGAGAATGATCTCTTAATAATGTCAGTTTGTTCATCTCAGGCATATGCAATAGCTTCAGCAACCCATCTTCTTGAGAGGGAGTTGTGGGATCTTTCCACTTCTGTGTATATAGTATTCTCACTGCAACAGTTATATGCTTTTTAAACTTCTGCACCACATGTTGTTTTAGCTATTTTGTTTTAAATTATAAGCTACTATGAATACTATTTAGAACAAAAGCAGGATATAAAACAAATAAAATAAAATAAAATAAAGGGTTGACTCATTCTGTAATTAAAGCAATCTTGTGAAGTATGTTTGATCAAGATGGGATCATCTGCCTAGAGCCACCAGATGAGTTTGGAAGCTAAGCAGGCATTCAGAGGTGGGTTTATTTATTTCTCCTTATTCTCATACTGCTTTTACATACATGAAATCACTCTTTCCTCTAAAGATACGCAGTGGTGAGTTGAGCCTCAAGGAGATGAGCATAGGACCTCTGCCAGTTTATCAAACCTAGGCTCTGATCTGGGCAAATGCTCTGTAACACTATCCAGCAGATAGTAAAGGCTTACAGACTTTTGGATCTGCAAACACTATAGAGAGACTTGAGGTCTGACATACTCATAGCCCCAGTTCCACTCCCATTACCCTGCTGGGTGAGAAATCACTCTTACACTTGGAAGGCTGAATAGGTTCCCACATAACATTAGTGGGAATCCCAAAATAAGGTCAAGAGAATCAGAGTGATAAGACGTAAAAGATATCAGGTGATCTGATATGTTTCTAATTGCAACAGCAATTGAAAATGGGATGGCATAGCATAGGACTGTCTGCAGTATAAGATAGCGATACCCACACATGTGATAACACTCTTTTTGTTTTGTAAATGACAATATTTAGGTGATTTTTCACCCTCAGAATGTGCTCACATTGTATAGTTGATGTGTATGATGGTGAATGGGTAAGATAAAATGGTAATGGGTGCATATCTAGTTCCCCAGGTGCAGAATCTAGGGTGGTAACTGCTAACTAACATCCTATATATGCAAGACTGGACAGGCAAAAGAAGTCACTTGAACTAATATGATATTAGTAGATTTACTTTGAATTCAAATACCTGTTGGAAGATATTTGTGGAGCAAAACAGGCCATGTCCATTCATGGCAAATAACTGAAATTGCCCTGAATGTAGTTGCTTTGTGAAATATGAGGGGGAAAGGTAGTCAACAATGAACACTGACTGCTAGTCTACTAGACTGCTAGTAAGCTGGAGATGACTAAGAGTTGGTCCTCCCGATCTTCTTTCTGGTAAATGGTACCACCTCTTGTTAGCAGAGTTGGGCTAAAAGAGAAGGAATTCTTTCCATTGCATTCTCTCCCATCCTCTCCCCCCACAACTTTGTTTCACTAAGAAGAGATTTTGTAAATGAAAGACATTGCATGGAAGCTAATGACCAATGTTTCCATCCCTCTCATATCTCCTCTCATTCAATGTTAATGTAGTCCAGTTCACCTGCTCCAGTAAAACAAACACAGCCAGGAGACCTTTCAGGCATTCAAAGGGTTTATTGAGCAGCTGCCATTGAATTTCTGTCATGGCTGGCTCCCTTGGGGTCCTGAGCAATCTTAGGCTGCAGCTTTATATAGTCTCTTTTTCACAGAATCACAGGCTACCCTTATTTTGATGTTGCTGTCATCTGTCCTTTTCCCCACTGAACTGGTAACTGAAATATCCGCAATTTCTATAGTGATGTAGTGCTTTCTGTGTGAGAAATCATGCATGTTAATATTTATTTGTCTATATTCAGTTCTTAAGAATGAAGGAAGGGAGGGAGCAACAATAGATGTGGTTCTTCAGAATTTACTGTTTAGGTTTTTGGGCTTCCCATATGAATTTTGAAATGTCCTATTGTCATATTTTAAATGGCGTTTCTTTAGTTAAAGTTGGAATCATTTGAAAAAGAAACATAATTTTCTGAGGTATAATTCATTTTTACTGTGGAAATTCTCCCCAGTAAGGACAAATTTAGTTTATGCCATCTGCTTTAATTTCTCTCAAAGTTTTGACATAGTTGTTTTCATATAGTTAGCTTGTATTTCCAGTCAAGTTAATTCAACTTTTCTTTCAATCTTAAAGCAGGTTCTTAATTAAAACTCATTTTTATCCTGTGTAGTCATATTTTTTGGTCAATATTTTTGTCCAAGCTTGTCTGGGCTGGCAGCCAGGAGAAGCTGACAACAAACACAGGTCAGAAACTCAGCAGTAAATTAAGTGGTCAGTTTACTGAAGAAAGGAAACAGCTTTGCAAATGCAAAGCAATAAGGGTTCCAACAATGTCCATAAATCAGAGGCAGGCAAAAACAAACACAAGCCCAAGGCAGAAACACAGGCAAGGGAAGCAAACAGAAGCATGCACAGGAGAAATGGTCAGTTGATTGCTGACAAAGGCTAGAGGGGAAAGGCTCAGTTCTTATAGGCTCCAGGGTCAGCGCAGCTGGTGCCTGATTAATTGGTGCTTGGCATAAATTTGCTGGGAGTGACGCAGGAGACTCTTTTGGTGTCTACACCGGGCAAAGGTAGATACAGCTAGATCATTCTCTGTGTCAGAGTGAGCTGCTGCTGGGCTGACACTTCTGTCCCTGGGGCAGGTGATGGTACTGTCTGCTCAGCAGGTTCTGCTGCAGCAGTCTCTGTGTCAGGGCTCAGAGCAGGTTCTAGACTCTAAGTCTAGGGCCATTTCCTCACTAGGCTGTTATAGCGTGATGATTCCACTTTCAACATCCTCTCAAATCCTGGGGTTTGCAGTTTCAGGAGGGGCCAGCTGGCCCCTCCCAAAACTGAAAACCCCAGGATTGCAGAGAATGTTGAAAGTAGAATCATCGCGCTATAACAGTCTAGTGCAGAAATGGCCTAGGTCCTGGAAGCCCATGACAATTTTCTTCTTCTCTTTATTTCTCTTCAAACCAACCAACCTTCCAAATTCTTTTATTTTCCCTTGTAGTTTCATTATCGATTCAAAAGGATTTGGAAGCATTATTATCAAGTCAGCAAAAGCTCTTGATTTGAATTCTGGCTTTCTAATTTTAACTCCTGTAATCTCACCATCTTTTCTAATTGCAGAATTCATCATCTCAAGCACCAAAATGAATAAAAGTAGAGACAAAGGACATCCTTGTCTTGTTCCTCTATAAATTGGAAAACACTTGGTTGTATCTCCCTTAACTATAATTTTGGCCAGTTGATTAGAATAAATAGCTTTTATCCAAGCCAAAAAATTAAATCCAAAGTTCATGTGTTCTAACATCTTAAAGAGAAAGTTCCAGTTTAAATTGTCAAAGGCTTTTTTAGCATCAAGAAAAATTAGTGTACCTTATTTCTCATTATGGCTTTCAAAGTATTCAGTCATATTTATCACAATTCTTGTATTGTCTTTCATCTGTCAACCTTGTAAAAACCACTTTAATTTTCATTTATATATTTCTTCAGTAAGTTCTTCAATCTTTCCACTGGTGCCAATGCAAATATCTTATAGTCTTTATTCAATAATGAGATCAGGCTATAATTCCTTGGTAACATTAGATTCTTGCCCTTTTTTTGGAATCAATGTAATCATAGATTCTTTCAAAAAGTTGGGAATTAATCCCATCTCCAAAACTCCATTCGTTACCTTTTGCAAAGGAATTAGTAATTCTTCCTTCAGACATTAGTAATAAGGAGTACCAAATCCATCTAATCCTGGTGATTTCCTCATTTTTAATTTTTGAATAGCTTGTTCTATCTCCATGGTAGCAATCTTAAATTAATATGTTCTTTTTCTTCTTCTATTCATTTAGGTAAATTTTGTGTCTCCAAATATTCTTCAATTTTTGTGGCTTCAACATCAACACCCGAATACAGATTAAGAAAATATTCTGACCAAGTAAGCAATGGCATTTGCAGAATAAACAATGAGGTCCAGAACAGCCTAACGGTCTCAGCATTAGGTGACAAATAGCTAATGGTTGCCTGATAGCTCAGTGCTTGTTGGACAGGTTTGGGGATAATAGGAAAGTTTGCAGGTTGAAGAGAGAAGAGTTAAGACAATCAACAGTTTGGTGGGAATTTCCCAGTTGCTATTGTCCAAGAGGCAAAGTCATTAATCTCTGGAGTTAACAGGTGATTTCCTGACTATGACTGGCTATGCTTAGAGGGGGTTTATGACCTAATTCTCAGCACATGTGTTTTCCTCTTGTTATAGGAGGGCAAGTTTTATATCAACACCAATAAATATATTTTGCCAATTAAATCATAGTTCAACAAATTAAACTTGCCCTGGTAATAATTCCCCTCCCGTGGAACCTCGGTGGTAGAGCCACAGAATTTCCTTTTTTTCTAAGAAGGCGCTACACACCTTAAATTTGCCAATCAAACCATATTGAAGTGTGGTGGTGTATGTTACCTCAAAATGTGAGTGACTCAAGGGTCCACCCACTATGCCAGTACCTCCACGTGGCTATGGGGAATTAGCTCAATTAGGAGGCTTGCAAGAGAGGGTAACCTAATGAGATCTTCCATCAATGTTTTTGGAGGTCCCTACAGGAAAGAACCAGCCAGAGATTCCAAAATAAATTAAAATGTGTTTTATTAAAGAGTTCAATCATGCATGCAAAAGATTCAAGCTCTTACACACTCACACAAGAGCTAAACAAAGGATAAAGGGAAGAAAGTTGTTGATAGCATAGTTTTTTAGAGAATGGGCAATAATTACTGGTCCAGAGAGTAGCGAAAAAGCAGCATTGTGGTGTAGACTTTTACCTAAGGACAGTATTCATTTGGGAATCAGAGCAACAATGTGTCATTCAGCAAGCGAGATACTGCATCTGACTGCTCAAAATGAAGGGTTTTTATTCCCAAAATCTGCATGAAGAGCATAAGCTGGGCAAACAATGGAGGTTGCAACATGGACAATGGGGTCCAGATGGAGTTAATTGTCTTAGTGTTAGGTGACAAAGAGTTAATGGCTATTGTAACATATCTGTACTGGTGGACAGGTAAAAGCACAATGAAAGGAAATGTCCATGTCCTAGGAGGAAGGGCTGAAACAACCAGTGGTTTGGTGGGAAATTCCTGTCACTATTGTATGGTGGAAGAGACATTATAGAATTAGCTTAAGCCTATTATCTCTGAAGTTACCTGTTGATTATCTTGACAATGACCTTGGCTATGCCTAGAGGGGATCTTCTGACCTACTTTGCAGCACACATGTTCAGCCAGTGTTTTTCCTCTGCCCAGATTGGCCTTACAGTTACCTCAGGCCCATTTTATATTGATGCCAATTAATGTATTTTGCTAATTAAACCATATCAGATCAGGGTTGGTAGACTCGAAACAGTGTATGGTCTGGTGACACTTCCACCCAAGTATCCTGCCACTTCCACCCAATTAACCAGGTCATCAGTGTTGTTTAAGATCAGATCTAAAATAGTTGTTCCCCTTATTGCCTCTTCCTCCTTCAGGACAATGAAATTGTCTGCAAGGCAAATGCGAAATTTGTTGGACTTTATAATCTTGGCAGAGTTGACTTCCAATAAACATCAGAATAGTTGACCTCTCTCATTACTACACTATCTTTCCTTTCTGAATGTTTTGTCATCTGTAGTAGACCTCACAATGATATCACTATTGTTTCTCTCCCCCTTAATTTTTACCCAGATGCTCTCAGCCTAGCATCAAAGATTTAAGTCATAGATCTCTTCACAGGTGTAAACCTCCTTGACATATAGTGCTGCTTCTCCTTTTCTTTCCTGTTTGATTTATTGCTACATTCCAATTATGAGACTCACCTTACCAGACTTCAGTGATCACATCATATCATATCATATTTGCTGTGCTGTGCTATCAGTTCAAGTAATCAAATGAATGAATGCTTTTGGGGAAATTCTCACTCAGATCTTTCTTTCTGAGATTTGCTGGAAGTGTCCTCCTTCATGTGTCCCATCAGTAAGAGAAATATACCAGTGGAGGGTGTAGAACAGGGGTGTCACTAAAGTGCTAAGTAAAAACATGGCTTTTTACTAAAGCACTTTGTGCCTAATTCATTTCATTCAAATTTTCAGATGCATATTTTTAATTTTTTTAAAACTGGTTTAAATTGTTTTTAACTACAGGGAGAGATGAACTACATCCAAGGGTATTAACAGACAGAAGTAATCTCCGAATCACTAGCAATAATCTTTGAGAAATTCTAGAGAACAGGAGAAGTCCCAGCAGACCAGAGAAGGGTTCCCCTCTTCAAAAAGGGGAAAACAGAGGACCAAAACGATGACTGTCTAGTCAGCCTGACATCAATTCCACAAATAATCCTAGAGGAGATCATAACAGTCAGTCTCTAAGAACTGAGAAAGGAATGTTATGGAAAACAAGTTTTGCCAGACTAATCTTATCTCCTTTTTTGGTAGAGTTACAAGCTTCATCCATGAAGAGAATGCTCTGGATATAGCATATCTTGATTTTAATAAGGCCATTGACAAGGTCCCCAATGATGTTCTTGTAAACAAGCTAGTAAATTATGGACTAAACAATGTTACTGTTAGTGGATTTGTAATTGGATGACTGACTGAATCACAAGGGTGCTCTCCAAGTGTGCTCTTCAAACAAGTGACTAGTGGGGTACCACAGAGTTTTCTCTTGGTTCCAGTGCTATTTAACATCTTTATCAGTTACTTGGATGAGGAAATAGCTAGCATTATATCTGCAGATGTCACCAAATTAGGAGGAGTGGCTAATACCTCAGAGGAGAGGATCAGAATTCAAAATGACCTTAACAGACTAGAGCACAGTTTTCCAAACTGTGTGTCAGCTGCAGTGTGCAGGTGTGTTGCACGAACGTTATGTGTGGTGGGGCTGCCTCTCCTGCCACCATGGCGGGCCACATCTAGATGAAGGGGCTGCCTCTGCTGCCACTGCCCCAGGCTGAGGAAGACTCCGACAAGGGCAGCAGAGGGCCAAGCCTGGGTGGGCCAGCTATCTCCACTTACTGAACTACTTACTGAATTACTGTGTTGAGAAATGATGCATATCCAAAAAGTGTGTCACCAACATGAAAAGTTTAGTAAGCTCTGGGTTAGAGAGTTAGGCCAAAACTAACAAAATAAATTTCCATTGGTACTGTAAGGTCATATACTTAGATAAAAAAAAGGGGGGGGGAGATGACACCTGGTTTGACCACAGTGCATGTGAAAGAGATCTAAGATGAGTTTTAGTAGACCACAAGCTGAACGTAAGTCAATAGCGTGATGCAGCAGCTAAAAAAAGCCAATTCTAGGCTGCATGGAGTATAGTGTGTAGGCTGAGGAAAGTAACCGTACCACTCTATTCTGCCTTGATCAAACCCCACCTGGAATACTGTAATGGTAAAAGGGCCTTGAAAGCATATCCTACGAGGAATGGCTAAAGGAGTTGTGTATGTTTAATCTAGAGAAGAGAAGGTTAAGAGGTGACATGATAGCCCTGTTTAAATATTTGAAGGGATGTCAAGTTGGAGCAAGCTTGTTTGCTACTGCTCCAGAGAGTAGGACATGGGGCAATGCCTTCAAACTATAGGAAAGAGATTTAACCTAAACATTAGGAAGAACTTTCTCATAGTAAGAAATGTTCACCAATGAAATATGCTGCCTTGGATTGCAGTGGAGTCTTTTTCTTTTTTAAACAGAGGCTGGATGGTCATCTGTTGGGAATGCTTTAATTGTGTATTCCTGCATGGCAGGAAGCTAGACTGGATGGCCCTTGTTATCCCTTCCAAGTCTATGGTTCTTTATTTTAACTAGTTTTAAATTCTGTTAAGTATTAATTTGTTCCATACCCTTTTAATATTTTTAGTATTTTTTTTTATTTTTTTAAATCCGTCTTGTTTTAAAGCATTTTCAAACTATTCAAATTGATTTTATTGCTTATCATCCTGAGATCCTTGGATATAAGGAAGGACACATAAACAAAAATTTGTCCTGGATTGATTTTGAAATTCTGTACATTATTTGTGTGACAATTTTCTGATGTGCTGCATTCTGAATATTAGGGGTTTTAGATGTTCATGGCTATAGAAAAGGATCTTATTCCATTCTGCAGTTCACAAAAAATTATTGAACAACGGGCACTGCTCCACTGTGCAGGTATGCTGATTTCATAGTGCCTCAGCCATGCATTATAATAGGTACCTTGTTATTCTTGTGTAAATTTGCCAGGGAATTTGCCAAGTAGTGTGTGTGGAAGTAACACTGCTTGGGTGATGTGCAATATCCTGTGCATAATCAGGCGTGATTATGCTGGTAGTGCTACAGTAGAATCAGGGGCTCCAAGCTTGAAACATCACGAAGTTTTAATTTTCAGGGATGCTTCCCGCTTCCCACTTCCCTATAAGATTATGCAATTCTCACAAGAGTTGGGGGAATGGTATTTCCCAGCCATAGCATATTGTTGTGAGCTATTGCTGTTCTAATGTAAAGAATTTTGGGGTAGCAAACACATCCACTATCCCAAACATAGCTATCTAAGGATTAAGTCAAACATCTGTATTTTATTAAGGGCCCTTTCCACACGGGTAATTAAAACGGGGCAGGGCGACCTCCAACGGGGGTCTTCCACACCTTGGAGAGCGCTAGGGTGTATATAATTTTTACGTTCCACACCTCAATCTGCGTAGAGATGCC
>CAOLHI010006430.1:0-34549 GCA_948474755.1 Ctenosaura bakeri
TTAAACAGAAGTTAAGCGTCTACCTTGCAGGAGTGTTTCAGTGGTTGATTTCCTGCAATGGTAGAAGGAGGTTGGACTAGACGGCCCTTGGAGTCCCCTCCAGCTCTATGATTCTAGAGCATGGAAGGCTCTCCTTCACTGGAGGTTTTAAAACAGAAGTTCAATGATCACCTTTCAGGGATATTTCAGATGTGGATTTTCATCACAGAACCATAACGTCTTAGAGTTAGAAGGAATTGCAGCAGCTATTTATAAGGATGGGGTGCATTCCAGGATTCACAGGCATGCTAGGGGCAGAGCCTGGGGGTTATAGAAACTGCATTTTAGCATGCTAAAAATTACACCCAGAGGAAGAGACTTGTAAAAGTTAGCTGCACCCCTTGCAGAGTATTATGGGATGTTGATACCTGACAGGGCTAGTGTGCATGTGACTGTTATATGATCTCTTGTTGCTGATGTCACCATGATTGTGTCTGCTAATTTCCCTTTACTAAGTTTATCAGTGCACTAGGATCTAGCTGATAGGCTGCTTGTTTTAAGGAAAAATGCCCTCTTCAGCCTTGCTTTGTGCAGTGAAATACTCACTTGTTGGATCTCCACCCTAGTGTGGTCTTTAATTGGGCATGCAGCACACTGAGCAACTAACACAGACCTTGGGCTGGGACAACACAACTCCCTTCAGCCAGGCAGGAACACACAACTAAAGTACCCCCAAGAGATGCCCACCCAACCTATATGGAAAGATCTCCAAAGAAGTGGAGAGCACCACCTTCCTTCTGAGGCAGTCCATTCCTCTGCCAAACAGCTCTTACTGTCAAGAAGTTCTTCCTAATGTTTAGGTGGGATCTCTCTTCTTGTAATCTGAATCCACTGATTCTCGTTCTAGTCTCTGGAGCAGCAGAAAACAAGCTTGCTCTGCCTTCTACATGATGGTAGCCCTTCAAATATTTAGAAATGGTTGCAATGTTACCCTTCAGTCTTCTCTTGTGAAACATACCCAATTCTCTCAGTTGTTCCTAAGCCTTGGTTCTTTATCTTTTACCATCTTGTTTGCCGTTCCAACTTCTCCATATCTTTCTTGAACTGTGGTGCCCAGAACTAGATCTAGTATTGCAAGTGAAGTCTGACTGTTACCCTGTATGTTGGGGGTCCTGGGAGGGGCACCCAAATTTCCAAATCAAAACACAAGTTGGGGGAATTAAAACTCAAGCACTCTCTTAAGCCAAACGAGAGGCAGGAGCAGTAACGGCAGCTAGGATCTTTTACCCAGTGTCTACGGCTTCAGGTCAGAGAGCAGGCAGGCAAGTTTAAAAGTAACAAAAATAACAATTTTATTGAAAGATAAACAGCAAATAAAACAACACACACGCTAACTAACTGAGAAATAGAAGTGGAGAGTTTGGGGAGCGGGTGATACGACACCTTTTCTCGTACTCCTGGAGAGAAGCGGAAATAGCAGGAGATGAAGCTCAGCATGGTTGCTGAGGGGAGTTCTTCAGACAGACTGGCAGCAAGGCGGGATGGCAGTCCAAAGTGATCCAAACAAGTCCCAAAAGTGGGGGCCTTTTATAGGGTGGAGTGTGCCTACCAGCTATGCCATGCTTGGTGAGAACAAAGGAAATTTGGAGCTGGACAAAGGAGTTGGAAAAGGTCAAGTTTGCATGATGAGCTTAGTGCTGGACGACAACAGTATGTAAATGTCCTGTCTGAAAGGGCTAGCCTGGCTGAGAGCCGTGAGTCTATTGTAAGGTTTGCAGTTGGAAGTTCCCTGAAGCAACGAGAGAGGCTTGAGTTGCCGGCCTCAATGGGGTCTGGAATGCAAAACCATTAGCGGCCGCGACCTGCACGTGCTTGTCCGGAGAACCTCGCAAACATGTGGAGCGGGGTGGCGGAGAAAGGTCAAGCAAAGGCTGAATTGTTTCATATCAGAAATGATATCTGGTGCTCTCACCCAACATGTCATAACTGGAGTAACATGACCACCATTGGGCTAGAATTGCTTCCAAATCTATGGCCATTTCTGCACTATACTGTTATAGTGCTATTACTCCATTTTCAACATCCTGTGGAATTCTGTGGTTTGTAGTTCACTGAGGTCAAAGAGCTCTCTGGCTGAGAATTCTAAATGCCCCTCTCTAAACTGCAAACCCCAGAATTCCATAGGTTATTGAAAGTGGAATAATAGCACTATAACAGTGTAGTGCAGAAATGGCCTGAGATTCTGCAATTATATAATGTTTGTGATTTCTTTGGACAAGTAGGCTGGGAGCTTTGATAGTTTGGCCAATGTCCCCAAGGAAGCAGCTGGCCCGAATCAGGGTCACTTCGGCGCCTGACCCCTTTCCTTTGTGACTCCACACTACTGGCCTCTTCTCCTCTCCTTTCCTCCTTATTTTTTAGTAAGTTCTCTTTGCTTGCTGCATCCCCAGCTGTGGGAAGGCAAGGAGGAGATGGAAGAAGCATCACATCCAGTTTTTCTTCCTGGCTGCTGCTAAGGTCAGATGTGAAGTGCCATCGGCCTCTAATTTTGTTTCCATGGTGATGCATCTCCTCTAATTATGAGAGATGGGAGATTTCAACTATCCTGAATTTGTTGGAAGATAAAGTCTGCCAAGAACATAAGGTCCAACAAATCCCTCACTTGTCTTCCAGACAATTTCATAATCCAGAAGGTGGAGGATGGAACAGGGGAATACCTACTTTAGATCTGATCCTAACCTATAATGATGACCTGGTTAATAGGGTGGAAGTGGCAGGATTCTTAGGTTGGAGTGAGAACCATGTTCTCCTGGAGCTTGTTATGCAGTAGAAAGAGAAAGCCAAGCACAGTCTGACGGGCATTCTAGACTTTAAGAAAGCTGATTTCAGAAGACTTAGGGACATATTGTGTGTGATCCAGTGGTCAGGAACGCTAAAAGAGAAGGGAGTTCATGATGGAGTTTCTTAAAGATGAGATATTGAAGGCAAATTTCAAACAATTCCAGAGAAGGAAAAATGAGAGACCAGATGAACTCTATCCAAGGGTATTAAAATAAATGGCAAAAGTAATCTCAGAACCCCTGGCAATAATCTTTGAGGATTCCTGGAGAAGTCCCACCAGACTGGAGGAGGGCAAATATTGTTGCCATCTTCAAAAAAGGGAAAAAAGAGGACTCAAAAAATTATCGCCCAGTCAGTCTGATATCAATACCAGGAAAGGTCCTACAGCAGATCATTAAACAGAGAGCTGTAAACATTCAGAGAAGAAGTGATCACTAAAAGTCAACATGGGTTTCTCAAAAACAAGTCATGCCAGACTAATCTTATCTCTCTTTTTGATAGAGTTACAAGCTTAGCAGATGAAGGGAATGCTGTGGACATAGTGTATCTTGACTTCAGTAAGACATTTGACAAACAAGCCAGTCTTGCAAACAAGCCAGTCAAATCTGGGTTAGACAATGACACTGTTAGGTGGATTTGTAATTTGCTGACTGGTTGAATCCAAAGGGTGCTCACCAATGTCTCCTCCTCATCCTGGAGAAAAGTGCCAAAGGGTTCTTTCCTAGACCCAGTGCTATTCAACATCTTCATCAATGACTTGGATGAAGGAATAGAGGGCATGCTCATCTAATTTGCAGAGGACACCAAATTAGGAGGGGTAGCTAACACCCCAGAGGACAGGATCACATTTCAAAATGCTATTAACAGATTACAGAGCTGGGCCAAAGCTAACAAAATGAATTTCAATAGGGAGAAGTGCAAGGTACTATACTTGGACAGAAACAATGAAATGCACAGATATAAGATGAATGACACTTGGCTTGACCACAGTACATGTGAAAAGGATCCAGGAATCTTTGTAGACCACAAGCTGACCAATGCAAATCTGATCTGTATCAATAGCAGGATAGTGTCTAGGTCAAGGAAAGTGATAGTACTGCTCTACTCTGCTTTGGTCAGACCTCACCTGGAATACCTTGTCCAGTTCTGGGCGTCACAGTTCAGGAAGCATATTGACAAGCTGGAATGTGTCCTCAGGAGGGCAACCAAAACAGGAAAACACCTGAAAACCATGAAGCCCTGTGAGGAATGGTTTAGGGAGCTGGGTATGTTTCGCTTGGAGAAGAGAAGGTTAAGGGGCGACATGATGGTTATGTTTAAATATTTGAAGAGATGTCCTATGGAAGGTGGAGCAAGCTTGCTTTCTGTTGCTGCAGAGTCTAAGACATGGAGCAATACACCAAACTTCAGGAAAAGAGATTTCCCCTAAACATTAGGAAGAACTTCCTCATGGTAAGAGCAGTCCAACACTGAATATGCTTCTGCTGGGGAGTGTGGTGGAGTCTTTTTTTTGGGTTTTTTTAAACAGAGGCTGGCTGGCCATCTTTTGGGAGTGCTTTGATTGTGTCTTCTTGCATGGCGGAATGGGGTTGGACTGGATGGCTCTTGGAATTTCTTCCTGCTATAAGATTCTAGGAATCTATGTGGTTAATGCTTAAACTGTCCTCATGCTCAGTGAGGACACCATCATGCTCTGCTGCTGTGAAATCCCCAGGCTCACTTTCTGGCTCTCAGGTCTTGGAATGTTTCTGACTTGGCAATTCTAGTCATTAATGAGAAGAAACGCCCAAGGTTCCTTTTCAACGAGAGCTGGGAGCTGCTGGCCTGGGATCATGGGAGTTTTGTTAAAAGAAAATCATTTTTTTTCCGGGCACTGCTACCAACCATTTAAGAGTTTCTCTGGGGTCCTCTCAGCTTTGAGTCCAGGGGCAGACAGCTGAAGTTGATTTTGGGTCAATTTGTTGACTCCGGGACCCTCGGTGGGACTGACCCAATTTCTATTTTTCTGGTTTTGAAAAATGGGCCTTTAAAAACCTTCAACCGTTTCCAGTCTCTCAGAATAAGCTGTTTACTGAATTGCTGCTCCTGGAGCGGCATAGTGGTTTGAGTGCTGGGCTATGACTCTGGGAGGCCAGGGCTCGACTCCTCTCTGCTCAACCCTGGAAAACTCCTAAGTGGGCTTGGGCAAATCATGCTCCCCTCTCCACCTCCTCAGAGGAAGGCCATGGGGGGAAACTCCCTCTGAATAAATCTGGCAAAGAAGACCCTTATTTTTAGAGTGAGGTTGGTGGCATGGTTTGGGGTTTCCAGGAGACCAGGTTCAAATCTCCACTTAGCCATAGAAAGCTGCTGGGTGACTACAAGCAAGTCACACTCTCAGACTGAGAGGAAGGCCATGGCAAATCTCTTCTGAATCAAATCTTGCGAAGAAAATCTCACAGTAGGGTCACCATTAAGTCAGAGTCAACTTAAAAGCACATAACAGGCTCTTGAGCCCAGGGTTCAAATCCCAGCTCAGCCGTGGAATCCCACTGGGTGATCTTGGCAAGTCACACTCTCTCAGCCTCAGAAGGAGGCAAAGGTGGCAAATCCCCACTGGGAAACTCTTGTCAAGAAATATTTACAGAGTCACCGTAAGCTGAAGCTGCCTTGAATGCAAAAACACACCCAATTCTCTTTTGGGAGAAGACAGAAGAGGGCAATCTGGGGGATCCAGAGGGGGTTGCGGGCTACAACCCTATACCTGGGGGAACTCATGGGGCCCCAGAGCCACCCTCTTCTGACCCCTGTTCTAGCAAGTATGAATGACTGATGGAGGGCAAAAGCCTTTGCACCCCAGTGACACACTTTGGTTTAGGGACAGAAAAGAGACTGGCAGCAATTGAGTTTTATTCTATTTTACCATATCAGCCCATCTGAGGTCTGGCAGCCTGCCAAGGAGACCGCAGAGCATTTCAGCTTCCTGTCATCCGGAAGCCACAAGCCTCAGGTTAATTTTTCCCCTGGTTGAATAATATGCAAATACACGCATTTGCATATTTTTTTTAAACTGTATATATATGAAGTACTGTGTGGAAACAGCCAATTGGGGTGGGGGGAGGTGTGAAAAATGCATACATTTAGCAAAATGCCTGTGCCACTGTGCACAAATTTCCAAGCGGGAAGAAAAGTCTCATAACTTGAATCTGAATTTGGAGGGCAGAAAGATGCGGGTGGGATCCTGAAGGCCAAAGCAAGCCATAGCCATATCCTCACCTTGGGGACCTCCTTTGAAGGTGGGCAGCCCTCAGTGTGTTTCCAGATTGCGGGAGATGAGAGAGGGTGAGCTTTGTGCCTCCAAGACCTGAGGAAGTAGAGTTTGGTCCCAGCTGGGGCTGTAAATAAACCTCCCGGCAGGCAGGCAGGTGGGCAGGCTGGCCCACGTGGGCAGTTCCTGTAGGTGCTAAAAGTGAGCCAGGGACTCAAGGGAAGGAAGAGGACGTGTGGCGTGACGGCGGCGGCGCATCCCACTCAACCACCACTCGCTGTGCCGGTGGGGAGTTTGCCAAGCGCCAGGAGAGTTGGCTGCCTTCCTTCTTCGAAGGCAGAGCTGTGATGTCATCTCAGCTCCCCAAGGAAGTTGGGAGGCATCTCTGTCAAGCAATTCCGGATGATCTCCCTCTTTGTGTGTACAAGGCTGTGTTAGGATTCTTAGATCTCAGGGCCAGGATTTATCTCTCCCATCCTCAGGGCAAGGGGGAGAAATCTTGAAAAGTGTGTGTGTGTGTGTGTACGTGCATGTGTGTGTATGTGATTAGGAGAGCCAGCTTGATGTAGCAATTCAAGTATTGGATTAGAGGAGGGAGTGAGCTTGTTTTCTGCTGCTCCAGAGACCAGGACAAGGAGCAATGGATTCAAGCTGCAGGAAAGGAGATTTCACCTGAACCTCGGAAAGAACTTCCTGACGGTCAGGGCTGTCCGGCAGTGGAATGTGCTGCCTCGGAGTGTAGTGGAGTCTCCTTCCTTGGAGGTTTTTAAGCAGAGGTTGGATGGTCATCTGTCTGGAGTGCTTTGAGGGTGTTCCTGCATGGCAGGAGGTTGGACTGGATGGCCCCTGGGGTCTCTTCCAACTCTACATTTCTATGATTCTATGACTCTGGAGACCAGGGTTAGAGTCTCTGCTCATCAATGGAAATCCCCTGTGTGAATCTGGACAAATCACTCTCTCAGCTTCAGAGGAAGGCAAAGACGAACATCTCCAACAAATCCTGCCAATAAAATCCTGTGATAGTTTCACCTGAGGGTTGCCCTAAGTCAGAAATTACTTGACAGCACATAACAACACAGGGAGAGGGTACTGTAAGTTTACACTCATGTAGTTAAGTGGTGGTTGCCCTACACCAACTGTCTCTTGAGTCCCAGCACGATGCAACCAAATGTATATCAGCAATGGGGGAAGGTCCCTCTAAGTAGGAGTTGAATGGAAAGCCCCTATCCCTGCTTGGAAGGCAATGATGCCAGGCAGACTAATAATAATAATAATGATAATGTCCCAAAAAACCCATGATAGCTTCACCTGTGGGGTTCTTTGAGTCTGAAATGGCTTGAAGACAGACAGCACCAGAAGCAAGGGCAAAATTATGCCCATCCAAGGGAGCCCCTGCTCTCTTGCAGGGCCCCGTGATGTTGTGGATCCAGAGCTTTAAAGTTTTGTCCAGCTCGAAAAGACCTGTCAAAAATAGTGGTGTAGGGGTCCCTTTGCACTCCTCCCCATGCAGAAATTGCCTGTATTATAATTGAAAGGTTAGGGATCAGGATAAGATGGGATCATTCCAGGGCCTTTCCAAATAATTCAAAGCAACCTTTACATCCAGGTCCTGCTAGCTTCTTCCTTTTCTTCTGATGACTACAGTACTTTTTCTCACAAAGTCTCAAGACAGGCCTATCTTGGGTGGTGATGGGAAATAAAAAATAATACGGAGATGCAGAGATGCAGAGTCTCCTTTGGACTGGGGTGTATTTTTAGAGAAGGAGGAAATTTGGGAGGAATGGAGAAGGAAAGTGGAGGGAAGAGCAGGAGGCTTTAGGTGTGGACTGAGAGTATTAATTAGAACTGAAGGTCAGTCAGCCATGGAGATAAGAACTGGCTGGGACTGAGCAGGCCTTCGGTGCCTGGGGGCACCACACGGCCCCCTCCTTTCCCCCCCATCTATGCACAGTTATGCAACACAGATAAGGAGAAAGTTACACTTGTTCAGAAATCTTTCTCAAGAGGGAACAGGGAAGGCTCCTTTGAGCAAAATGAAACTGTGCTCTGAAATGGAGGCATGTAGGTCTTGTGGGAACAGAGTATTACTGAATATCATAGTTCTGGGCAGACTAGAAAGCTGCAGAATTCTCAGGAAGATCTGAGTGGGATTTCTGCTGTCTCCTTAAGGACCCTAGAGTTGGAAGGGACCCCAAGGGCCATCTAGTCCAACTCCATGCCAATCCACTGCTAAAGCATTCCTGGCAGGCGGCCATCCGGCCATCTCCAGTCCAGCATTCTGTTCTCATCCTGGCCAGCCAGTTACCCCAGTGGGAAGTCCTCCAGCTGAACACAGACCATTTCCTCACTAGACTGTTATAGCGCTATTATTCCATTTTCAACATCCTATGGAATCCTGGCGTTTGCAGTTCTGGGAGGGGCCGCCAGGATTCCATAGGATGTTGAATGTGGAATCAAAGCGCTATAACAGTCCAGTGCAGAAATGGCCAGTGTAGTGTGGAAATGGCCTGTATCTTTGATACAGAAAACAGAAGAAAAGCACAAAAATCGGGGAAGGTGGATGTGGGCTAGAAGGTAACTGGACTAGGTGATCTTAAGGGTACCGCCCTGCACCCTTATTCGGTGTAGGAAATGACATCATTATGGGGGGCGCCCCTTCCTCCCTCCCTGCTCCTGGGACACGCCGGAGGGGCCTCCCTTCCATTTCTGACCAAGTAAGGAGAGGACGCGGAGATGCCACTGGTACCTTGGATGCTCACCACCTGTGACGGGACTGTTGCCATGGCCACCGTACCCTTGGCAACCCGTGGTGCTTGGCAACCGCTTGGGGAAGGGACTGGGGACCCACGGCGGGTGGGGGTGTCGGCTTTGGGGGCTTAAGGGGAGCACCCTTTCCTCCCCCGCCTCCCCAGAAAGCGGGCTGCCAGCTCTGCCCGATGCGCCGGAGGCGTCGGAAGTGACACAACGGCGTGCGCGATGCTCCCACCAGACGACGGAGCCGGCGGTGCGGGGGCGAGAGACCCCGCGCGTGGGTCCCGTGACGTGGCCAATGCCTTCTCCCCACCCAGCCGCCCACGGGCACCTGCGGCAGCCCGGCGCCCCCGCACCGACGCGCTTGCACGCCCCCGTTGCGCGGACCTGCCGGGAGAGGCATCGGCTCACCGTGGCCCCAGCCCGCTCGCTGCTGGAGATGCTCCATGGCCTCATTCATTCCGCGTCCCCCTCCCCGCCCCTCCGCGACGTCAGCTGGGCATCCTCCGCAGGCAGCGGCTGAAGGCACCGGCGGCTGTGCGGGGATCGTCGCCCGGCGCAAAGCCGCGCGCGCCAGCTGGTCTCTGGCTGGTGCTTTACGCACGCCTTACAGACAGACAGACACTAGACTGTTACAGTGCTAGGATTCCATTTCCAACATCCTATGGAATCCTGGGGTTTGCAGTTTGCGAAGGCCTCTCCCTAAACTGCAAACCCCAGGATTCCATAGGCTGTTGAAAGTGGAACCATAGCACTATAACAGTCTAGTGCGGAAAGGGTGGGATAGATGTGTGTGTGTGTGTGTGTGTGTGTGTGTCTATCCACCCGTCCATTGGGCTTAAACTTTCAGGGCTGCCGCCTTCTTCGCAGGCATGGGCTTAAATTCTACCCATCAGTCTCCGCTAGAATAGACCCACTGAATGAAATCTTGAATGGTGAGTCAACTCACAGGTCAACCTTATAAATTCATTGGGGCCATGTCTGCACTACACTGTTATAGTGCTATTATTCCACTTTCAACTTCCTATAGAATCCTGGGGTTTGCAGTTTAGGGAGGGGCCTTTAGACTTTTCAGCCAGAGAGCTCCTTGGCCCCAGTAAACTAAAAACCCCAGCATTCCACAGGATATTGAAAGTGGAATAATAGCACTATAACTTTGTAGTGTAGAAATGGTTTGGGTCTGCTCCTGTCAGGGCTTAGAGCGAAGGTCCAGGCCAGACTTGTTTATCTTTAAAGGGTCAAAAATGCCTTTGTTGTTTTTGCATCAACAGATTCTTTCCAATTGTTTTGGAATATACCTTTCCTGAACCCCCAGCTGGGATCTCATAGGTTGGGGATTCTGGGGACTGTAGTCCAAAAGAATCCCCCCCCCAATTCCATATTCATCTGCGGAGTTCTCAGTCTGGAATTTGTTGAACAGTTTTTTTAAAAATCAAAACCAGGCCATTCATAGAAAAAAACATTAGCTTATGGTGCAAGTGACATTTAGAACCCAGATTCAGTGATTTTGCAGAGGATGGCTATAGAAAGCCACATGTACAGGGCTTTTGCTGTGAAGCACAGGATTAAACATTTTTCTCCTTGTATCTCTCACACAACATCCTTCCATACTTTACAGTTTCTCCTATATTCCTGGATCATTGGAGGAAAGGCAGCAATCCAACAAAGATGTTCCCAACCCACAATATTTTGTGTGGAGGGTTACATTTTAAATTCCCTTGTGGCATCATCTCCATCATCACCCCAGGGAACAGAACAGAGTTTTGCTTGGTCTGTTACCTGCTACAGAGGAAGGATTAGGAAATAAACTTAATCATAGTAGCTTAGCCTAGGTAGAGACCCCAAGGGACATCTAGTCCAATCCTTGCTATGCAGCAATACAAAGCTAAAGTGCTACTGAGAGATGCCCATCCAACCTCTGTTTAAAGACTTCCAAAAATGGAGAGGCCACCACTTTCCAAGGCCATCTGTTCCACTGTAGAATTAAAACTATACTTCCTAATGTTTAGGTGGAATCTTTTCCCCTATAGTTTGAAGCCATTGGTTTAGTTTGTGTCCAGTGGATCAGCAGAAAACAAGTTTGATCCATCTTCCATATGACATCCTTTCAAACAGTTAAACATGACCATCATGTCGATGTATGGTTGTGAAAGCTGCAGAGTGAAGAATCTGATAGGAAAAAAGCCAACTTTTTTGAAATGTGATGCTGTAGAAGAATTCCATGGATAGCCCAGATTGCTAAAAAGGCAGATTAATGGATCCTAGAGCAAACTGGGCCTGAGCTGTCCCTAGAAGCCAGGATTACTAAACCGAGGCTGTTGTATTTTGGCCATATCATGAGACATGACTCACTAGAAAAGACAATAATGCTTGAAGTCAGCAGAAAAAAAGGAAGACTATGTTATGAGTAGATAGACTTGATCAAGGAAGACACATCCCTGAATCTGCAAGATCTGAACAGGGTGGTTGATGACAGAGTGGCTTGGAAGTTTCTCATCTGTAGTGCTGCCAGGTTTACTTGATGGCAGTTAACAATCATGTCCCCTCTTAGCTTTCTCTTTTCCAGGCTAAACATCCCAAGCTCCCTAAGCTGCTCCTCATAGGGCTTCATGGTTTCCAGGCCTTCTACCATTTTCGTCATCCTCTTCTGGACACGTTCCAGCTTGTCAATATACTTTTTGAACTGCAGTGCCCAGAACAGGACACAGGATGCCAGGTGGACTCTGACCAAAGCAGAATAAAGGGACACTGCTATGTCTCCCATTTGGGAGACTACATTCATGTTGATGTCACCCTCTCTTTTTTATCTTGTCCTAGAGAAGACTGTTCTGTGCCAGAACTGAATGTTCCCGACTTCCCCAAGAGTCCTTTCTGTGTCGAACTCTGACACACTTTAGTGCTATAGCATAGTCTTTATTGTTGGGGAATGATGCACCCAGTAGTATATAGCAGAGAAGCATTGCATGGAATCATGAGCCCTAGAGCTGGATGGGGCCACAGGGGCCATCTAGTCCAACCCTCTGCTACTGTGTAGGAGCACACAATTGCAGAACTCCTAAAGGATGCCCATCCAGCCTCTGCTTAAAGACCTCCCACACTTTCAACGCTTTCATTGATGGGGTCCAGCATCTCCTCACAGCCAATGGCAGAACTGGATCCCCAAACAAATTCTGCCCAGACTTATCCCTCAGCTGACAATCAGATTCAGTCCCTAGCATTGGATACATGGGGCACCAATGAGTGCTCCTGCTCCAGGCTGAGGCCAGGGGAAGATGGGACTCTCAAGAGTCACACAGTGCAGAAGCCAGCAAAGAAAAGCAAAACGTGCACAAGCATGATCCATTTCAACCCCTACCCCAATAGCAATGAGAATTGTGCAAACAGGTTAGCAACAGAAGAAAATTCAACCCCTCAGTCCCTTCTCACTCTTTTTTTGACTCTCATGCTCAAACAAACAAAACAACTCAAACAAGCTCACTGGTTCAAATGGACAACTGTTAATGTTTGGTCATGGTGCTAACAAGGACTCCAGCAACCAACTGCATGGAAGCAAAGTCCCACATTATGATAAAGACCACATGCCTTTATCTGTTGGCTGAAGTTTCCAATTCAACATGTTTTCTCCCTGCCCTTCAGGGGCTGTGGTAGGCTGGTATTGGGAAGGGAAAGCAACAGGGCCCCCACAGGGCCCCTATATCTGATTGGGGGGGTCCACTTCCAAACCCCTTCCTTAAAGCCGTTGCAGCCAGTCAGCTCTGGGAAATGATGATGGCCATGCTCTTTGTTCCATCAGTGTTCCTGTGGGGTGAAACTCCTGTTGGGGCCATTCCTTAAAATCTCCACAGTGAAAAGGACTTGTCAAGGAACTGTCAACAAATAAAAGAAATGGTCAAAGGCTGAATTGTCAACAAACTGAGGTCTTGTCTCAGGTTTTTGGGGAATTCCAATTTGTCCACCAAAATGTATGACCTTGAATTTGGATTGGATAGGACTGCCAAGGCATCATTCAAGAATTCCCACACACATTCTGTTGTAGTAGTAGTAGTTGTTGACACTGTTGTCTAATTCTGAAAAGATACATTGGTGGGGAATGGACTAGATGACCTTTGGGAATCTCTTTCCACTGTGATTTAATCTGTAGCTGCTCTCCTCCTTCTTACTATCTGAAGGCTTGTATTTTGGCTTTGCTTTTCCTTGACTGAGTTCTTTGGTGTACTTTGTATTGGAAAAAAACAGACAAGAGTTGTGTTTTAAAAAAAAAACCCAGTGAGGCACGGCTAGTGCATGAGATTCTTGCTAGTCTCTACAGGACTGAAGAAGGGCTGAGATGTGTGGCTGGCCCAGAACAAGGCTGCAAGAGGAAGGCCTACTTGAGTTCCAGTCTTTGGTTGCTACCATGGTTTCCTTGCCTCCTGCCCTTATTTCTCGTTTGGGCAGAGCTCAGGAAAGGTCTGGTCTGGTCCAAGCAATTAAAGCACACACATACCCAAGCCCCCAATTCCAGAGCCAAGATCCTTCACTGTGCTTATGTGGGGTAAATCTGGTTGTGCAGAACACTCTTCTGCTGAATGCTGCCACTGCCACCGTGCAACTGATGGTGTATCTGCCCGTGTGCTTGCTACCTAAGGTGGCCAAATCTCAGGGTGTTGCTCACAGTCCCCAGTTTTTATGGGTCACTTCTGGGCAACAGACAGCGAAGTTTTTGAAGTTTTTGAGCAGTCAGCTCCAGGTCAGAGACAAGCCTGGGTACATACCTCCAGTCAGGCAGAGGCAGTACTAGCCAGCTGCACAGTTTGCAAAGGTAAGTTGATTTAAATCGAGTCTCGCTCTTTGCAAAGACACTTCGGCCCTTATCACATGATGCCCCAATTGTGCCATGTCCCGATTCCATCCTGGCAGTGCTGAAAAATATACGAGCTTTACCAATAATTTCTGAACACCTTTAAATTGCTGATAGTCAGGAGAAAGGCATGGTATAAATGAATATAATACTAATACTAATAATAGTAACACTAATACTACTAGTAAGTGAAAAATATATAAACTTTATGGATAATTTCTGACACCTTTAAATTGCTGGTTGTTAAGTTTTGAGCCTGGGCGTTTCTTCTATATTGCTGGCTTGGGAAAGCTGGGTGAACCCAGCCCCTGGCCTTTCCCCGCCAGTTCTTTACCTCCCACATCAGGTCACAGGCTAATGATGGTGATTAGCCACTGCAGCTGCTCAGTGGCAGGGGGCTCCATCCCTCCCCACAGCAATCCAACCCTGTAATTGGACTGTCACACTTTCCTGCTACAGCAAAGTAGCAGGCTTGCCTTTTTCCAGGAACTGGTTGCTCAAACCTCCTTTTCTTTGCAAGCTACTTCTTCCCATGAACTGATTTCTGACCTCAGTTGCCTCATGAAGTGATTTGGGGTCAGTGGTTCTATCTCCCCTTGCCCGAATCTGGTGCTGCAGTTCTCTCTCTTTGGGAGAGGGCGTTCTTATGATGCCACCTCCCTCAGGGGAACAGAAGAGAGGCTTCTGTGTGGCAGCTCTCAGGCCATTTCTGCACAAGCTTGTTATAGCACGATGATTCCACTTTCAATGGCTACCTGTTGGAAATGCTTTGATGTGTGTTCCTGCATAGCAGGAGGTTGGACTGGATGGCCCCTGAGGTCTCTTCCAACTCTATGATTCTATGAGAAACATCCTCTGGAATCCTGGGGTTTGCAGTTTCAGGAGGGGCCGCCTGGCCCGTCCCAAAACTGCAAACCCCAGGATTCCAGAGGATGTTAAAAGTGGAATAATCGCACTATAACAGCCTTGTGCAGAAATGGCTTCAGAGGGGAACAGCAAACAGATTAGGCAATGGGCTTGAGGCAGGCTTGAGGTCTGCTCAGCAGCCTGTCCCTACTGTGTATTGGAGTAGCCTTTTAAAATGTTTCCTAAGAGCAGAAGACAAGACTCGCTCCCAGAGTGCAGGGTGCATTTCTCAGAGGGGAACAGCAAATGTGTTAGGCAATGGGCTTGAAGAGGAAAGATCCTTCCCTTTAAAGCTTTTGAAGCTTCAATAATGGGGAGTAAAATAAGATCCTATTCCCCACTTCCAAAGCTGCAGATGGCAAAATTGCAAATGTGGAGAGCTGACTCTAAATCGTTAAAATTGAATTTATTTCACTCTATCCAATAATTCTGGAATTTTGCTTGGCATATAAAGTTGACTTCTAGGCTTCAGACTGACTTGAAAGGATCTTCAAGGACTTGAGACTTGACTTGATACTTGGAGTAAAAGACTTAAATACATCACTGAGGGCCACCTTACTGACCCCCCCCTTCTCTCTCTGTTCCCTGACCTGATTTGGACTCTGAGTGCCTGTTCTCCCAACTATATCTCGGCCTCCTTCCCACAGGCATACACACACACATTTTGATATTTGTGATTTTTCAACTTTGTGGGGATCCTGCACTCCTAACCCTAGCGAATGTGAGGGCTGACTGTACTCCAATTTGGAAGGAACAGTCATAATTAATCCTCTGTAATCCTACTTTTTCTGCTGCTCTCAAAATGTCCCAGTTTCACTCTCTTCCTCCCATTCCCCCCACCTTTATCCTCAGTTCACTTCTATTGCTGCAGTGCATTAGCATTGCATTAGCACCCTGCTCTCAAGACAAACATCGGAAGGAGAGGCGGCTGGTGGAAACTTGCCCTTCCCAGGAGGTTCAGGCAAAAGCAGACTGCTGCAGCTCCTCCTAGCTTTTCTGTTCTTCTTGCTTTTCTGTTTCTGGAAACCATTTATGGATTCTTTGGGCAACAAGAAATCTAATGATGTAATAATCTGTGGTTATGATTAGTAGTAATTATTAGTAACTCTAGTAAGTTGCATGTTGATCTGAAATGACAGAATAAGACATGGCATATTAATAGCTTGTTCTTTTTCCTTGCCGTTGTTGTGTGTGGGTGTGTGTGGGGTTAGAGAGACTTTGTAGTTAAGATGTCTTTAGTGTGTTAGATGAGAGTTTTAGAAATGGATTGTGTTTTAATGTTCTAGTCTTGGTTTAGTTCAGTTTAGTTTTAGTTCTAGTTATACACGTGTAGTGTTTATGTACAGTTTGTTTCTTTTTTTCTTGTTCTTCTTTTCTGTAGTTGTGGATGAGTTTGTTTATATCTCCCACGAAAATGAATAAATATTAATTTTTTTTTAAAAAAAGTTGGCCTTGGGCAAGTCATACTTTCTCAGGTTCAAAGGAAGGCCCTGGCAAAACTCCATGGAAAAAAAATTGGCCAAAAAACAAAACAAAAACAAAAGCTCAAGGAGAGAGTTCCAGGCCATTTGCACACTACACTTTTATAGTGCTGTTATTCCACCTTCAACATCCTATAGAATCCGAGGGTTTTAGCCTCAGTAAGTATTTATATATTCCTGTAATGCCGTCTCGATCCACTGGGAGAGGCGGGATAAAAATAACTTTTATTATTATTATTATTAATTCCACAGGATGTTGAAAATGGCATAATAACACTATAACAATGTAGTGCGGAAACGGCCTTAAAGGCACATAAGAACTATTGGATGAAAGCCCAGGCCTGTCACAGTAAAGTGGCTGCATGTGCAGGCCCTGCGCACACACAAATTGCTCCAATCTGGTCTAACTGCTGCTCTGATCTTTTGCCTCCTGTCTAGAACTTTCCATCAGAAGAGGGTCCTGACATCCCCAACTCCACCAAGGATGCTCTATGCCTGTGTTTAAACAGAAAGACCACTGTTTAGAGAGAGACATAGGCCCTTTCAGCTCAGCATTTTCCATGCGAAAGGGCGGCTGGAGCATCACGTGATTGTGAGGAGCGCTCTGCATGACGCATCCACAATCGCGTAACGCTCCAGGGGCCAGCAGGCGCCGATCCCACACCTTTTCATTTTTGGCTAGAAGCTGAGAATGGTGTGCGATTTCTCATTGCTCCTGGGCCCCACGTGCACTTACCTGGTGTGCGGAGCCTCCGGAACTGCGCCGTTCACACTTCCTGCCCCAGCGTAGCCCGGGAAATTCCCAGGCTGCGCTGTGGAAGGAAGAGGTGGGGCTCTCATGCGAGCAGGCAGCTCGTGCAGAGCTGAAGCATCAGGGACGCAAGAGCCTCTCGCCGGAGGCTGCTCGCACGATCTCTGCACCCCAGCGCCGAAAAAAGGTAAGGTGCGGAAAGGACCTCAGTCTCACCACCATTTCAAGCATGGCTGATGGGGATGTGAAAAAGGGCCTTCACGGCAGCTGCCCCCAGACCCTGGAACTCCCTTCTCAGGGAGGCCAGAGACCCCCTCCCTGCAGTTCTCTGATGGCCAAACAAAGCCTTTTCTATTCCAGTAGGTTTTTAAAACAGAAAGTTTTTAAAGAATGAGCTGTGGGTGGGATATTGTTTTACACTGAACTGTTTTTATCTTTTTAATTGAATTTTGTTTTTTTAACCTGAGGGATGAACTGTTTTAATACTGTAAAGAGTTTAATTCTATTTTAATATTCACTTTTTATATGTTTGTTATAGGCTCGTTTTTATAGGTTTGTTTTAGGTTTGCCTTAGGCCCTTTTCGCACCTTACCTTTTTCCGGTGCTGGGCTGCTCGGCTCACGCACGAAGGCTTGGGAGGAACGCTGTCGCATCCCTCCAGCTTCGACTCCGCAGCTCCTTCCTCATCGTGTGAATGCCCCGCCTCTGAGGAAAGAATGCGTGATTGGCCTGGCTCCCAAGACTCCGCGCACCAGGTAAGTGTGCGCGGGGCCCCGGAGCGATGTGCAACTGCGCAGCATTTTCAGCTTTGAGTTGAAAATGAAAAAATGCGTGCACGGTTCACGTCAGGCCCTTGAGCGTTGTGCAAATGTGAGTGCGTCGTATGGACCACTCCTCACATTTATGCGACGCTCAAGGGGCCCTTTCGCTTCAGAAATTCCGTGCGAAAAGGGCCTTAGGTTTGCCATAAGTTGGAAATAACTTGAAGACACACAACAAAATTGTATTGTTCTTTTAAGTTCTTTCCTTCTTTTTAAAAGAAGGAGTCCTTTTGAGTCCCAATTCTTGGGGAAAAGTGGAATAATAATAATAATAATAATAATAATAATAATAAAAAAGTCACTCAAAGCCTTATGAAGGCCTTCAAACTCCTGGACTCGTGTGCTTGACCTCTTTCTCTCATCCAATTCTGTGGCATTGTCCATGCGATGCAGACCAGAGCCCTGTGGCCAGGAGCTGGGGGCGCATCCAGAACCATAAGGCATAAAGAACCAGAGAGTGAATAGAGATCCCAAGGATACTTTAGTTCAGCCCCTTTGCATGCAAGAGTCTATGGCTGAAGCCTTCCTGGGTAGGTATCCATCAGACCTCTGTCTAGAAAAGTGAAATGAAGAATCTATCCCTTCTAAGGCTGTCCATTCCATTGGTGGAATCTCTTTTCTTATAATCTGAATCCTTTAGCTTGTGTCCTAGGCCACTTCTGCACTGGACTGTTATAGTGCTATTATTCCACTTTCAATATCCTATGGAATCCTAGTGTCTGCAGTTTAGGGAGGGACCTGCAACTCCAGGATTCCATAGGATGTTGAAAGTGGAATAATAGCACTACAACAATCTAGTGCAGAAATGGCCCTAGTCTCTGATGCAGCAGAAAGTACAGTTGTTCCATCTCCTATATGGCATCCCTTCAGATGTTTAAAGATAGCTCTCATTTTGCCTCTCAGTCCTCTCCTCTCCCATGTAAACACATCCACAGTTTCAGCCCCTGCTCTTAGAGCGTGATGGTTTCCAAACCTTTTACCATCTTGCTCATCCTCCCTTGGACACCTTCCCTTGCTTACCCTCCCTTCTCTTGCTTTAGGCTTTGACAAATCAACACAATCTGTCTTGGGTTGACCTGCAGGGATAGCTTCAGCCAGTGAGTGAAGGAGACAGAGAAAGAGAAAGAAAAATAACCTCAGAGACAGACCTCATTCTTGTTGAAGCCTGTTTGTTGACATGCCTGTAGGTTAGGAAACACTGAGGACACAGCTCTGAGAGAGGACAGGGTTTGTGATTCCCATGGCTGCCAGTCTTTTCTCTTGTGCTGTTTATAAGGCCCAACTGCAGGAAGGCTCGTAAAGCCCAGAAAACTAGCTCTTTCTCAAGCGAGACAATTATACTACTTTGATATCACTTTAACTGCCATGGGTCTATCTTGTGGATGCCCAAGATTTTTTACCTCTTTGGCAGGGAATTCCAAGTATCTTCTGAAATGACAGATCCCAGGATCCCATAGGATGAATGCATGGTAGTTAATTTTGGAGAATGAAGGCGACCTCTGGGCATTTGTTCCCTCTTTCAAAATGGCCCAAGTGTACAACAATTTCCCCGCCCCTGTATCCCATTATGTTACATTATTTTATGTCTACCTAGCTACACAGCAGAGGTGCTAAATCAATCCTTTACTGAATGCCAAGACGTGTAATGGCACCTTGGCAAGTGCACCCAATGTGCATTGGTACCAAATGTGCATCAGGACTGATGTGATGCACATCACGACCAATGCACACCAATCCCATTGGACATTGGTGCTATTGTGCATTCGGCACCAACACACATCAGGCACTTTTCTAATGTAAAAGTAGCCCTTTCCTAGATATGGATGTTACACAACAGTATAATTCTAATTCTTGCAGATATAGAATCATAGACTCATGGAGGTGGAGGAGACCCAAATAGCCATCTAGTCCAGCCCCCTTCTGCCATGCAGGAATATTACCATCAAAGCATTCCTGACATGTGGTCATCCAGCCTCTGTTAAAAACCTCCAAAGAAGGAGACTCTACCATTCCCAGGCAACAGCAGATTCCACTGTCAAACTGCTGTTACTGTCAAGAAGCTCTTCCTAAGGTTTAGATGGAAGCCCTCCTGTAGTTTGAAGTTATTGCTCGTTGTCCTAATCTCTGGACCTGCAGAAAACAAGCTTGCTCCATCCTCCACATGGCATCTCTTTAAATATTTAAACTGTCATGTCCCCTCTTAACTGTCTTTTCTCTAGGCTAAACATACCCAGGTCCCTAAGCCACTCCTCCAAGGGTTTCATGGTTTCCAGACCTTCCACCATTTTGGTCACCCTTCTCTGGACACATTCCTGCTTGTAAATATCCCTCTTGATATTTACAGAACCAGACACAGTATTCAAGCTGGGGTCTGACCCAAGCAGAAGAGAGTGGTATTACTACTTCTCTTGATCTGGACACTATATTCTTCTTGATGCATCCCAGAATCACACTGGCTTTATTAGATGCTGCATCACACTGCTGACTCATGTTCAGCATGTGTTCTGGTAAGGTTCTTGGATCCTTTTTTCACATGTACTGTGGTCAAGCCAAATGTCACCCATCTTATACTTGTGTATTTCGTTTTTTGCCCAAGTGTAGTACCTTACATTTCACCCTGTTGAAATTAATTTTGTTAATTTTGGCCCAGCTCTCTAATCTGCTGAGGTCATTTTGAATTCTGATCCTCTCCTGTGGAGTGTTAGCTACCCCTCATAATTTGACATATGTCTTTGGACATTTCCACACGGGGTTTTTAACATGGGCTAGAGCATCCTCCAGGGAGGACATCTGCACCTGGGACGGACTGGGTCGGACCTACTTAATGTAGATCCGCACCCCAGCCCGCTCTATAACAACCCCAAGTGGTGTCCAGTGTGCTTTTGAAAGACCGCTAAGGCCATTTCCGCATGGGGCGAGGGAATCGGCCCGTGACATTACTCACCGGACTTTTGGGATCCCCGGTCTGGTCTACGCTTCTCCGGAGCAGTGCGTGGCCACCGCTCCGTACTGCTCCAGGGACGAGAATGGCGGCTTCCCATTGGTTGAGGGTCTCGACCAACCGCTGAAGCTCGCCATCCTAAAGCCCGCCCTGGCAGATCACAGGCTCGCACCAGTGCGAGCCTGCGAATCTGCACAAGGGAGCAGGCTCGCAGTGGCGTGCTCCCGTGCTTTTGAAAGACCTGTTTTTAGTGGTCTTTCAAAAGCACACTGGATGACCACTTGGGGTCTTTCTGGAGCGGGCTGGGGTGTGGATCTACGTTAAGTAGATCCAACCCAGCCTACTTCCAGGTGCAGATGTCCTCCCTGGAAGACGCTCTGCCCCGTGTTAAAAAACCCCGTGTGGAAATGGCCTAAAAACAGGTCTTTCAAAAGCACGGAGCGTGCCACTGTGAGCCTGCTCCCTTATGCAGATCTGCCGGGGGGGGGCTTTAGGCTGGTGAGTTTCAGCAGTTGGTTGAGACCCTCAACCAACTGGAAGCCGCCATTTTCATCCCCGGAGCAGTGCGGAGCAGTGGCCACGCACTGCTCCGGAAAAGCGTGGACCGGATCAGGGAGCCCAAAAGTCCAGTGATTAGCGTCACGGGGCGATTCCCTTGCCCTGTGCAGAAATGGCCTTTATGAAGATGTAAGGCCTCAACAAGAGTCTGGCCATTATTTCTGTTATATTCATTTATATCACACCTTTTTTTTCCAATCTGAGACCCATGGTAGTTTTCAAAGGTTAAAATGGATACAGCTACCAAGTCAAATCAGACAAAAGTTTAAAATATAATTAATCCATCAATAGGATTAAAAGCAGTTGAAATATAACCATTAAAAAGGAAAATGACAGCCGTGCACCTTATGAAAGCCCGTTCCCCTCAACAGTTCTCAAAGACTGCTGAATCCAAAAAGGTTTTGCCTGTTTAGGAAAATAGTCTGATCTCCCTGGGAAGGGAGGTTTCAGAGCCTGGGAGCAACCACCAAGTAAGCCCTGTGTCCTGTGTTCCCACCAGCTATACCTATGATGATGGCAGACACAAAGAGAAGGGCCTTTGCGGGGAATCTCTAAACATGGGCAGGTTTGCGAGGGAGAATATGGTCCTTAAAATACCTACTTTGTTGATTTGTGCCTTCAAGTCATTTCTGACTTATGGCAACCCTAAAGTGACCCTATCATAGATTTTCTGATGCTGAGAGTGTGTGAAATACCCGAGGTCAGCCAGTGGGTTTGCACAACTGACTAGGGAATCGAACCCTGGTCTTTGGGGTTGTAGTCCAAGGCCACTTCCACACTACACTGTTATAATGCTATTATTCCACTTTCAACCTCCTGTGGAATTCTGGAGTTTGTAGTTTACTGAGGCCAAGGAGCTTTCTGACTGAGAATCCTAAAGGCCCTTCCCTAAACAGCAAACCCAAGGATTCCATAGGGGGTTGAAAGTGGAATAAGAGCACTGTAACAGTGTATGTGGAATTCGTCTAACTTTCAAACCATTACGCCATGCTGACTCCATAAGATCACTGGGACCTGATCCCTGTAGGGCTTTGTAGGTCACACCCAGCACTTTTTATTGTGCCTGGAAATGGACCAACAGCATGTGGATCTGTTGCAATAAGGGGATTTCAACAACAACCTTCTTTCCTCCAAACTCTCTTTGCATTGCCTGTGGCTGCCAGCTTGTTCAAAGTTGTGTTTGTGTTTGTGTGTGTGTATGTGTGTTTGTGTGCCTTTGCAATTCACCTGAATGGTTCTCCTGTCAACTAGGAGGGCAGAGTAATGTGCTGGCGACATTGCTCAGAGCACAACCAGCTGGTTCTTTTTCTCTCTTGGTTGCATGTTCCGCCTCTCTCGCCCAGCACCCTGTGCTCTTGCTGGCACGAGATGAAAGGAGAGGTCCTGGAACTGCCCAGGGAAGGAAGGAAGGCCGAAGGGAAGGAAAGAAGGAGGCTTTCTTTCAGAAGATTGTTGTGATTACATATTTACAAGTACAAAGTACGGCCTCCGGCAAGAATTTTCCTGGTATCTCTTAGCCCTTTCTAGCAGCAGCGGAGCGCCAAGAAAAGAGAGAAAGAGAGCAGAATGGCTGGTACATCACAGCAAGCTAAAGGGGGAGGTGAGCACCAGAAGACTGGGCTTGTCATGCTGTTTTCCGGAGAAACGTGCCCACCGGCTGCCAGGCCTGTGACGGAGTGGCTTTTGTAGAAGACTATCATGCTGTATCACACAAGCAAGAAGGAAAGCAAAGAGCCCAGCTGGCAGCTAGGGATGTCCTGCCAGGCGGAGAAGAAGCGTCTGGGGTTGAGATAAGGATATGGAGTTAATGCCGCCCCCGCTTGGCAGTAGGGATGGAAGTGGCCTGGAAACAAGAAAAGCAGGGAGGGAGGATGGAGTAATTCTCCGAAGCAGCTGTGGGGAACTGGGGCAAAGAAAGCTTGAATTTTAAGGGACCGGGAGGGCATTTGGGTTCTCCAAGCTGGAGGCATGGTTGGAAGGAAACTGGTGGACTTATTGCTGGGAAGAGGTGTATTTATCAGATTTACTTTTGCAGAGTTTGGGGAAGTTTTTTTTTTTTTGAATTACAACTTCCAGACCAGCCCCCCCCATGCTGCGTGGGGGGGATTTGGGGGGTTGTAGTCTCAAAATCTCCAATCCTAATATACAACCCAAAATTTACAAGCGTTATAACCTCTCCAGAGTAACTTCTCCAAGTTTTGACTATGTGCATTTACTAGAGTCCTAATACAAAATCTAAAGTTTACTAGAGTTATAATCCAAAAAAGTAACTTCCTCAAACTCTGGTTACATACACTGACTAAAGTCCTCATGCAAAACCCACATTTTATTAGATTCGTAATCCAAAAAAGTAACTTCTCCGTGCTCTGCCTGAACACACTGACCAGAACTCTAATCCAAAATTTACTAGTGTTGTAATAACAATAAAAAAAGCTGTCTAGAGCCTTAATCCAAATTGTAAAATTTACTAGAATTATAATCTAAAGAAGTAACTTTGACAGATTGCCTGTGCACACTTCCTGAGCTTGCGTCCTTCAGGGACATCACACTGTAAGTCCCATCAGCCAGCAGAGACATTGGACAGTGAACTCTTGTTTCCTGGAGGCTTCTTAGTGAGTCCTGTTTATTTCTTTCTTTCTTTAATTCATTTATGAGTCCTGTCTTTCTCCTGACAGGGGACCCAAGGTGGCTCGCATGAAGTTAAAGAATAACTAAAACTTTGATACATTTTTTAAAAAGTTAAACATTTCTGTTAAAAATGCTGTTTAATATTTATGAAATCGTAAACTGGACTTGCAATCTTGTAACTTTTGACATTCACATTTATGACTGTTAATGACTGGACAAGAGACCACTGAACAAGAGAGCCAGTGTAGTGTTGTGGTTTGAGCAGTGGGCTATGATTTTGGAGACCAGGGTTTGAATCTTTGCTCAGTCATGGAAACCACTGGGTGACCTTGGGTAGGTCACATTCTCTCAGCCTCAGAGGAACCCCCGCCCCAAACAAATCTTGCTAAAGTTCACCCCAGGGTTGCCCTAAGTCAGAAATGAAGGCACTCAACAGCAGCAACAATGACTGAACATGAGGCCAACTGTATACTTAGGCCATTTCTGCACTACATTGTTACAGTGCTATTATTCCACTTTCAATATCCTGTGGAATTCTGTAGTTTACTGGAGGGCCAGAAACAGGACAATCTGGGGGAGTTAGGAGAGTCTCACGGGCTGCAAAAGCAACCCACACACATAGCTTTGGGCTGCTCTTTGCTGCGTGATTGAGAAGTGGGCCAGCGGGCATGATGTCATTTTGGAAAAGATAGTACCAAAAATGAAGGAAATATTTTAAAAGGGTTGGGATATTTTAACGGTCTTTTTTTGCTTTCTGCTCTTTTCCCCAGAAATGGCTTGGTTTTGTAGGCATTCCTTTGGCCTTTTCTGGGATACCTCCCAGAATGAGGAAAGATCTGGCTTTGTTTATGAATCAGAAGCCAAGTCTGTGCATTTATGTGTGTCTCATTCTCTGTAGCGTGTGTTTGTGTGTGCTGGGAGCTCACCTCCTAATAAATCTCTGCTCCCTGCTGAGCTATTTCTTATTGAGAAAACTATTAATTTAAGTTTCATTCAATGGATTTTAATGGTGGGATGGCAAGGAGAAAGGCACGGGCTGAGATGCCCAGTATAGCACGCGATCTGTCACTCTGGACCACTGCAGCATCCTTCAAGTGGTTGCCATGGAGACCAGACATGGCCCTCTGGCTGGCCTCTCTGGGTACCGCTCTGGAAAGCCATGTGGAGACAATAGGTGATTTCATGCCATGAGAATGACTCAGGATCCTGGTGGATGATCGATGGAAAGTATTTACCTGGCTGGCTCCAGGTAGAAATCCAACCCATCCACACCTCCACCTTCAGGATTCCTTGCTGGGATTTGCTCATATCCTGTAAGTGGGTGAGAACCTCACCTGTCTCATCTTGAAGATGAGGTGTCACCAAGGCAGCTGGGATGTGATAAGGGGGTGGGATTATCTTTTTGGAGAAGGAGGTGCCCCTAAAGAGTACCCAGGAAATGGAAGCCAGCCAGAGGGCTGTGTGAGGAAGGTCAGGCGCTGCTTAGACCTCATGACGACAAAGGGGCAGAGAAGCTGAGAACAGCACCACAGGCACAACGAGAGCTCCAAAGAGGAAGATCAAAGGGAACTCAAATCCTCTCTGGATCCCACGAGCCCCAGGTGGGTGGAGAGAACTGTACCAAAGCCCACAACAGTGTGGGCTTTATTCTAACCCACAATCTCAGGTATGAGAAGAGATACCAAGAGGAGAAATCAGTGGGAGAAGGACTGAGTAGCTCAAGGATTTTAAAAGCAGCTTTATATATCTGAGATGAGAGTTCAAGATCTTTTCATTTTCAGCGTGGAAAGGTCACCTTCTGGACTACAATTCACATACTCCAGCAACACTGGCCAAGGGATCCTTGGAATTATAGTCCAATGGTTTTCTTCCCCCAACTCTTCTTAAAAGTGTGTAGCTCTCTGGAGCTTTCTCACTGAATGTTCAGCAATGCTGGCTAGGAGATTCTGGGAGTTGTAGTCCAAAAGGAGGTAATTTTTCCCCCTGAGCTCTGCTTACAAAGTGTGCAGCCATTGAATGTTCAGCAAAATATGGTTGTGATGTGTGTGGAAAGATTTCTTAGTTGTCAAGATGGCATTCTTTGAGAGGGGAGGAAGGGGTGTTTTTTGAGGTGTCTGTGTTTGAAGGGGGTGGTTTCCAGCTATTTACAGGAGAACTGGTTCCTCCAGAGGGAGTTGCTATTGGACCTTTTCCCAGGGAGCTCCTGGATTTGCCTCAGGTAGCCAGAAGAGGTGTATTTGGATACTAAAAATAAAAATAATATAAAATAATGTTAATGAGGTACACAGCAGTTTACCCAGCTAAAAAGGAAAGAAAAAAAACCTAAGTCAGTCTCCTGCCTCGAGGAACTTATAGTCTAAACATCTAACACTTTGTGAACGGTTTAGTTACATCTTAGTTTCCTCTGAGGTGGATAATGGAGAACAGGGGCTAAACAGAAGATTTCACAGAAAGTGTGGTCAATAGGTGGGAAAAGGAATTCGAAAGGGGAAGGGGGTGACAGGTGTTCTGGGTTCAAATGCTCGTCCTAAGGCTTGGGAATGAAGAGCTGAGGGAATTATTTGGGCTGCAGAATTTAGGTGAGTGGACTAGGAGAGAGCAGGAATGGTGTAACCAACACAGAGGCACTGGCTCCCCTTGCTTGCCGTTTCCTTGTCTGAGATCTTGAAATCCTTGAACTTCCACCCAGAACACATTAGAATTGGGCTCAGATCCATGATTGCACTGCCTGTCATCAGAGCTTGGAAGTAACTAGCTAGAGATAACTAGAAGCAACTAATTATGAATAACTTATTACTTGTGATTAATTTGTCTATCCTATAACAAAGATGTAACTCTATCACATTGTGATTGCAGCTTAGCAAGAGACAGCAAGCATCACTTCTTTGGTAATGTGAGAAAGTAATTGTTAATTACTTTTAGGAGGTTGTGGTCTTGGTGTTTTCTGCATAGGATGAAAGTGGCCAATTGCTTCTCCAGGGAACATATGCCTGTGCAAGACACTGACAGGATTCCTATCCTTGTGTTTTACACTCAGAACATCTCCCTTCAGGAAGGGAGGTGCGCACAGGAGTCTAGGGACATGGTGGCCTCCAAAGGCCATGTTTTCCCTGGATCAGGGCCCTCCATAAAGTACTGACTTTAGCTATGAGACACATGCTGCTGCATGACTCCCTTATTTACCCACAAATTTTTCTCTGACACCAGTGACTCATGCACATCTTGGTGATGAGCAGGGGACCATTCAAACTACAGAAATATACTGTTACCCTGTTTACTGGGGGTCCCGGGAGGGACACCTATATGCGCTCTTAATTAACCAAGTTTGGGGAAATTAGCTAAGAGCACAAGGTAGCAGTGTGAGAGGCAGGGCAACGCAGCGGAATCTTTTACCCAAAGTCTACGGGGTCAGGCCAAGCCAAGGAGCATACCAAGTTATAAGAGTAATTGAGATTTTTATTAAATACAGACAAACAGTGTATGCAACACACGCACTCAGATAACTAAAGGAAATAAAGGTTGGAGAGATATAAAGGGAGTTTTGAGAGGAATCGTTGAATTGGGTGATGCAACACCTGTCCTGAAGCCTGGATAGATCACTGCGAAGGTCCGAAGTTGCGCAGTCTCAGCCAATATGACTGAGGGGAAGGCTCGCCAAGCAGACCGGTGGCAAGACAGGATGGAACTCAGGAGCGATCCGAGGAAGGTCTCAGAATCAGGGGTTTTTATAGGGAGAAATGTAACTGCAGGCTATTCCATACTTGGGGAAAACAATGAGTTTTGGGCGTGAGACAAAGCTTTGGAAAGGTCAGAATTTAGCATGATTGAGTTAGGTCCGAATTGACAATGGAGTAGCCAGTATGCAGATGCACGACGCTTGACATTTGAGTATCCAGCTTGTCAAGTTGCCTGCTCGGGGCAGGGAGTTCTTTGTAAGCAGCGTGCATACATAATGAGGGTGTTTGCAGAGAGGTCTCCTAAAGCGGCGATCTGGCTATTTCTGGCGTGCCTGTATTGTGTTGGAATATTGCAGCAATTACTGGCTGAGCCTAGTTCTGTGCTTGTCTGGGGGCCTCACAAACACGTGGAGAGGGGTGGTGGAAGAGAGCCAAATTATTGATATCAAAATGATATCTATGTCACCTTAAGTGCGGCCCAGCCATGGCAGTAACAATAGTCTGTTGTTCCACCTTAACTTCATGGTTCCATCCTATGGAATCCTGGGATTTGCGGTTTGGGGAAGGGCATTTAGAATTCTCAGCTCTAGTGCCTCACCAAATAACAGATCCCAGAATTCCATTGGAGGAAATGATGGCAAGTCAAGTGGAATCATAGTGCTATAATTGTGTGGTTTCTCTTGGGGAAACCTTTGGAGTGGTTCCACCTCAATTCAGAACCCTTTTCGAGTATTTCAGTTTCACAGGCAGGCCTCATGAGCTTAAAACCACAAGTGCCATTCTTTCCTGCCTAGATTATTTCAGGTGGGGCTGTGAGGTATTCCACAATGTCGGTAGGTCCTTACAGTTGCCAGTATTCTCCTTGTCAATGACCCAAGGGCCCTTTCACATTACACAACAATAGCGCTGTGATTCTACTTCCTGGGTTTGGCAGGTTGTAAGGATACTTAGAATTCTCAGCCAAAGAGCTCTCGGGCCTCCCCAAACCACATGCCCCACAATACCATGGGAAGATGATGGAGCCAGGACAGTTAAAGGAGAATCATAGAGCTATCGCTATGTCTTGTGAAAGGGCCCTCATACTGTCTCCCTTCCTAAGCAGATGGGTTTGAATGGAGAGGAGAGGGACTCCCAGGAGTCAAGGATGTCCCGGGCTTGATGAGCTCCCAGAGGGCTTAATATAATTTGGAGCCACAATCTGTGTCTGGCGGGTTCTTCTAAAGTCAGTCTCTTGGGGTTGGTTTCACATGTTCCTAGGATCTGTTGTTGTTTGTCTTGATGTCACAGATTGAGAAATGTTGACTGAAAAGGGAGATATCTGTCTGCCTGCCTGTCTGTCCATCTGTCCATCCATCTTTTCTTCCCTCCCAACCAATCTGTCACTGATGTTGAATGACTTCCACCTCAGTAGGGTGGTAGATCCACTTCGGGATTTAGTCTGAATTTGACAGTCACTACCCAAGGTGCTGAATTGGATCTCCAAAACAGATACAATATGTTGGCTAGCTCCCTTAAAGACTGCAATAAAACCCAGATCCGACTCACTGGGGGGACCATCAATGTCTTCTCTCAGCTGCCAAATATCTGCCCACCACTGGACGGAGAGTGCTGGCTCCTGAATTAGGAGGTTCACATGAAGTCATGCCCACCTAATTTCATCCCTGAGTGCCACAGTAGTGGGATTTTCCTTTCTTTGCTGTGCAGGTCCTGCAAGGATGTGTAAAGAAGATAATAGAGCATCAACACAGACTGAACTGTATGTGGAGGTTTAAAACGGCTCGTGTCTGCTTTCTGGCCTTTGTTAACAGCATCTGCACATGTTCAGTGACCACACGTAAAAGTGCCCTGAAATCAGAAACTGGGAATTAGATTTGAAGAGCGTACCCTTTTGGGGTCTTTTCCCCTTCAGATTGCGGCTACAAAATCACAGCCTCTGGATGCTGCCAATAGCTCTGTGAGCAAGTCACTTGAAACTCTGTTTACATTGTGGAGGTAACAGTCATCAAGCAGGAATCCTCTGTGGCATCATTACACAGAGGAAAGAATAAAGAACATCCCTGGAACTGTAAGCATCTTTCTCTCTCTCTAGACACAACATTGCAGCATCGCTCCTTCTCCCAGTCACTTCTTGGAGCTGGTTCCTGAGTGATGAGCAAATTCAGATGAGTGTCACCATTGCTCAGAAACCACTGCCTGTTTATTCACAGAGCCGGTCATGAGGCCTCTGTGTGAAAAGACAGACTGGGAGGATCCATCTGGTATGATGCAGAGAGCAATCGAGCAAATGAGAGGAAGACCTACATTCAATTATTAGTCTCAACCAAAGTACACTCAAGGGGGAACTTGCTATGTGGGGCCTTGTGTAACACGCTTGCCAATACGTCACAGATGAAAATTGGGACATGTGTGGTCAAGCAATATTGGAAAGCAAAAATTATACAATGAGACAAAATAGACAAGCCAGGACAAGTGGCAGCAATTTATTTTTTTTTGCCTGAGGCCATTTCCGCACTAGATGTGATAGTGCTATTATTCCACTTTCAACATCCTATGAAATCCTGGGGTTTGCAGTTTAGGGAGGAGCCTTTGAGGTCTTTGAGGACCCTCCGTAAACTGCAAACCCCAGGATTTCATAGGATGTTGAAAGTGGATTAATAGCACTAGAAATGGCTTGAGCCTACTGGGAAGGGCAGGATCCTGCCCCCTCCATTCCTTTCCCCACTACTGAGTCAATTAAGTGCAAACTGTCTTTGCCCTTTGAACTCAATTTGCAGCAGCTGAAGAAAGCTAAGGCCAAAGGGGAAAGTGAGAAGAAGAGGGAGAAACTGGGACGTTTTAAAAACAAATGAAAACTAGGATGGCAGAGGGTTAATTGAGCCTATCCATGCCAAACTGGGACAGTTGGAGGGCATGTGGTCTGTGTTCATGGGTCTGGAAAATGACCATAGTTTCACTTAGACAGTGGAAAGCTGTCTGTACCCTTGGACTGTCTGATGCCTCCTCTAGAGAAGGAAAACCTGGGGTTTGTTGCTTACCCTATCCATTTTCTTTTCTGCCTTGGCCAAAATACTTGCTCCATGTATAAGAACTCTCTTCTTCAGAATTGTGTGGCCTTCATCCAGGTATTTTTGGAATGCAACTCCCAGCATTTGGCTGGCAGGGGATTCAGGGTGTTGCAGTTTAACAATATCTGGAGAAAGGCCATGCCATTCCCAGCCCTGCTCTCAAGCCAGCTTCCCATGGAATCCAGGAGAGCAGGAAAGCTGAAGCCTGATGTGCTAAGCATGGATTGCTGGAAGGGACTTCTATGTTGTGGAGGAAAAACTCACGGATGGTAGTGGAGGAGAGTGAAGCCAGTACAAAAAGGCAGAGAGGAGGAAGCCTGAGCTGTGTGGGTGAGCTGATCTGGACAGGAGACCTCTGAGACCATCCATGTTGAAGATTTAATGTTATATGTAAATAAATGAGCTGTCTTAAGGGACAGGCAAAATGTGGCCTCAGTTTGCCCTGTGCTTCTGTGTCTCATCTTGCCCTTCTTGAAGCCTTATTTTTCTCTGCCTCTTTCTGTTACCTTTCCAGTTGTATGTGGAATTTCAGCATCTCATAGAGATGAGTGGGACTGCCAAGGGCCATTTAGTCTAACCCCGTGTCAAAGCAGGAAATTCTCTGCTAAAGTTATCCCTGAGAGGTGGGCATCCAAAGCTTGAACAGGTATATTATTTCTCATAATTACCTATCAAGATACTTATGTTTTGCTCTATGTCTAAGGATCTAAGTGGCACCACTTCTTTTTTCAAATTTCCCCCCTTAGAATATTCTGCCATTTCCTCAGGTTCTGTCTTCAACCTGGTTCTGTTAGTTGCAACTGACAAGACTGCGTTGGCTCAAATCTGTCCTTAGTGGTCATGTGGAAGATAGAGCCATCTTGTTTGCTGCTGCTGCAGAGATTAGGACATGGACCAGTGGAGTGAGCTTCTTTTCTGTTGCTCCAAAGACTAGGACGTGAACCTGTGGATTAATTGAAAGAGAGAGAGAGAGAGAGAGAGAGAGAGAGAATGTAGATAGATTCCACCTAAACACTAGGAAGAACTTCTTGACTGTGAGATCAGTTTGACAGTGAAACAAACTCCACTGGAGCATGGTGATCTCTCATTCTTGAGAGGTTTTTAAACAGTGTTTGGATGGACATTTTTCAGGAGTTATTTAGTTGTGCATTGCTGCATGGCAGGGGGTTTGACTAGATGGCCTTTGGGATCCCTTCCAATGCTATGAAAGCAATACATGTGAAAATCTAGGATCTAGGAGTCCACCAAGTAAACATGAGTCAATAATGTGATGCAGCTGCCAAAAAAACCAATGCAATTCTAAGCTGCACCCATGCAAGTATAGTTTCCAGATGGAGGCAAGTAGTGGTGCTGCTCTGTCCTGCTTTGGCTAGACTCCACCTGGAGGAATCCCCTGTTCAGTTCTGGGCACCAGAGTTCAAGAAGAATATGAACAAGCTGGCGTATGACCAGAGAATGATCAAATGTCTTTAAACCAAGGCTAACAAGGACTTGGGTTTGGAAGCTGAGTATGTTTAGCTTGGAGATGAGAAGACTGAGACCTGAAGCCATCTTTAAATATCTGAGTGGATGCCATGTGTAGAAGATGGAGCCATCCTATTTTTTGCTGCTCCAGAGCCCAGAACACGAACCAGTGGATTCAAATGACAAGAAAAGAGATTCCACTTATATGTCTAACTCAAAGTTTCTTTGATTCTATCTTTCTATTGTTTTCCCTCCCCTAGTTGCATTCTCCATTCTTTCTTTTAGATTATAACCATTGTTAGATAGGGCAGTAAATCCACCCTAGGCTGTACTGAAAACTTTAAAGGAACTATCTCAAGTGCTGAAGCCCAGGAGGGGCTGCAAGGAAGTTCATCAAGCACAAGGACTTCCAGTTGGTTGCACGGCTGGCAATACTTTTACGAAGGCCAAGCAAAATGGCCACATGGGTATCATGGGCACTGAAGAGACTACACGAATAAACATTTGAACCAGATGAACAATAGGAAAACTGTCTTCTATCATGTTGAAATTCAGCAAACAAACAAACAAGGCAGAAAAGGGATACAGAAATATGGCATTTTAAAAAATGTTTCAGCAGAGATTTTTTGGGGGAGGGGGCAAGAGAGTGAATAAAAGACCATCCTATTCATAGGGTCATAAAAGTGGAAGGCACCCTTAAATGATTCTACCTTGTTTCAAAGAAATGATATTTTAATATGGTCGTTTATTTCATTGGCTTTTTAAAAATTCTTATTATTAGGATTCAATTCATGTGCTGTTGTTGTGTGCCTTCAAGTCATTTCTGACTTATGGTGACGCTAAGGTGACTTTATCACGGGGTTTTCTGGGGCTGAGAGCGTGTGCCACAACCAAGATTACCCAGTGGTTTCCATGGCCAAGCGGGGAATTGAACCCTGGTCTCCAAGATTGTAGTCCAGTGCTCAAACCACTACATGACACTAGCTCATCAGGTACCATGCTTTAATTCATGCTGTGACCCACCTTGAGTCCAATTCAGGGGAAAGGTGGGATATAAAATAAGTAAATAAAGTCAGTGAGTAAGTAAATTAATTCCAGGGACTATCTAGTCCAACCCCTTTCTGCCATGCAGGAATCCCCAACTACAAAGCACCTGGAGATATGGCCACCCAAATTCTGGGCATTTCCGCACTACACTGTTATAGTGCTGTTATTCCACTTTCAACATCCTAGGGAATCCTGGGCCCTTTTCACATGCAGTTTTTTTTTGCGCGAGCGCCCCTTGAGCGTCGCATAAATGGGAGTGTCGGTCCGTACGACGCACTCCCACTCACGCGATGCTCACGAGGCTAAAGTGGGGCGCGTGTGCATTTTTTTATTTTTGGCTCAGAGCCGAAAATACTGTGCGCTCGCACAATGCTTGCGGCACCCTCACACATTTACCTGTGTGCGGTGCGTCGGCGAGCCGGGGCGGTCGCGCTTCCTTCCCCCAGTGCAACCTACAGCTCTCAGATTGTGCTGCAAAAGGAAGGGGCAGGGCGCTAGCGCGATGGTTGCGCAACCGGAAACCCAACTGTGGTAGAATGGAGGGACGATGCGAGTGCCTCTTGCAAGAGACTGCTTGCGCGAACCACACTCCCCACCTCCGCGAGCAGGTAACGTGTGAAAAGGGCCCTGGGGTTTGCAGTTTAGAGAAAAGCATTTAGAATTCTCAGCCAGAAATTTCTTTGGCCTCAGTAACGTACAAATCCCAGAATTCCACAGGAGGTTGAAAGTGGAATAATAGCACTGTAACACTGTAGTGCGGAAAGGCCCTCTGTTTAAAGACCTCCAAAGAAAGTCTGTTTCACAGTCAAACATCCCTTACTGTCAGAAACTTATTCCTAACATTTTCTCATAATTTTCTTTCCTGTAATGTGAATGCATTGAATCCATGGGTTCACGTTCAATTCTTTGGAGCAGCAGAAAACAAGTGGGTACCTTGGAAACATTGTACAGCACTGATTTTCAGGTGGGGGACAGGCAATTATTTTTTTCCATTGTGCCAGGGACCAGCACTAGATTTGTGCCCATTGGATCCAATTGTTTTTTTCTTTTTCTGGAAACTTTTCAAGGAGTGGCAGCCAATGGCTCAGAGACTGGCACCGATTCAGGGACCATCATTTTGAGTAGCACTCTCTTACAGTACAAAGGGGTTGTGCTGCTCTCCTTTCATATGAGCTCATCCAGCGAGGAGCATAGCTCTTCTGAATGAACGGATGAATAAATGAATATCAAGGAGGCAGCAATCAAATCAGCAATTACTGTTGTGGAACTGCTAATTACCCCACCCACACAGCTCCTTTCAGTTCATGGTTCTTCCAGCTGCCCAGCTGTGTGCCTCTTGCTTCTCCACAAAGGAGGCACCTCCTTCAGAGGTGATTGTGTCACATTTTTGGCGGAGGCCTTTATCAGCGCTTGGCTAGAGCGCCTGATGGGGAATGTGGTTTTGTTTGTTTCTGTTCTTCATATCCTACTCCAAGGAACTGAGACCACAGCTGGAATGCTGTTGATGTCTTGCACCTGAATTGTCTCTGTCTTATGGCAGTCCTCTCCTAGG
>CAOLHI010006431.1:0-33576 GCA_948474755.1 Ctenosaura bakeri
GCTTTCCAGTTTCCGTGGACCGGGGAACTCCTCTACGCGTTCCCGCCGTTCCCGCTGCTCGGCCGGACGATATCGAAGATCCTCGCCGACCGAGCCGACGCGATCCTGGTAGCCCCGTACTGGCCGAGGCAACATTGGTTCGCACCCCTGCTACAAGCCGCGCGAGACGACCTGCTCCGGTTGCCACCGACACCGGACCTGCTCTCCCACTCCGGCGGCCGAGTCCTCCATCCGGACCTGCCACGCCTGGCCCTCCATGCCTGGAGGATATCGCACTAGACGATCCCGTGCTCGGTACCGTCCTCGTCGCGGCCAGGAAGGAATCCACCCGTCGCAACTATCAATACAAGTGGCGACGCTTCCTGACCTTCGCTAACGAGAGGAGTGAGCCGGTATCGCCCGCGGGGCTCTCGACCGTCCTGCACTTCCTCCTGCACCTCCGGCAACAGGGCCTGGCGTTTCCATCCCTGAAGGTGTATCTCTCCGCGATCGTGGCATACCAACCGCCACGATCTGCTGCCTCGGCCTTCTTCAGGAACGATACCGTTAAGCGGTTCCTGAAAGGACTTCATCATCTCTACCCGCCGGTATCGCCGCCGCTACCGCCGTGGTCCCTCTCGCTGGTGCTCTCGCAGCTGACGAAGCCGCCCTTCGAGCCGATGGCGACCTCGGATGACAGGCTCCTGACAATAAAAACCGCCTTCCTGGTAGCGGTGACCTCAGCGAGGCGAGCTGGTGAGATCACAGCTCTTCGTTCCGATGAGCCCTTCACGGTCTTCCACAGGGACAAGGTGGTCTTGAGACCTGACATCTCGTTCCTGCCAAAGGTGGTGTCCAGTTTCCATCTCAACCAGGACATCATCCTGCCTGCCTTCTTCCCGAACCCGACGACACCGTTGGAGCGGTCCCTCCACTCCCTGGACGTGCGTCGGGCATTGGCTTTCTACAAGGACAGGACTGCTTCCTTCCGACAGACGCCGCATCTCTTTGTTTGCTATGGGCGACGTCGGAGGGGCCTAAAGTGTCCACCCAGCGCTTCTCCAAGTGGGTGGTGAGGACTATTGAACTGGCGTATGAGCTCGCGAGGAAGCCTCCGCCAGTCCTGCTTCGAGCCCACTCCACCAGAGCGGTGGCTACTTCTGCGGCCCTCCTGCGAGGAGTTGACCTGCATGAACTCTGCCGTGTGGCGACCTGGTCCCAACCATCGACCTTCGTGCGCCACTACAGGCTCGACTGCCGGTCGCGCAGAGATGCCCGGTTTGGACGTGAGGTGTTGGCTTCCGTGCTGTAGGACCTGACCCGCCGTCCGACCGGTAAGCTACACAGTCTCCTAGTGTATGAAGGCACAGAGACCACGAAGAAGAAGAACAGGTTGCTTACCTGTAACTGTGGTTCTTCGAGTGGTCATCTGTGCCATCATACACACCCGCCCTTCCTCCCCTCTTTCTCAGGTCCCTGTAGGTTCTACGGCGGACGACAGAACTGAGGAGAGACCGTTGCTCGGCGGGAGGAGCATGCGCAGTACCGGCGTGGGGGAGGGGTTCCCGCCAAGCGAACAAGCTCTAGAAGTTTCCGAACGCTACCGCGCAGGCGCTAAAGCTCCTAGTGTATGATGGCACAGATGACCACTCGAAGAACCACAGTTACAGGTAAGCAACCTGTTCTTTCCTCACTGAGCAGTTTTCTGTTCTTTGGATTGTCTTTGGATTTCTGGCTATTTTTGGTTATCCCTTTCCAGAATAAAAGACTGTAAGGACTGTAAGATAAAAGACTGTCTTCTCTTTTTAAATTGTGCGTTACCTGTGACTGCGGAGTTTCACTGTCTGACGCCCACCCCGAGTGCTTGTTCTGCCTTGGGGAAGGCCATAACGTTTGTGCCTGTTCCATCTGTAAAGGGTTCATGTCACAGACATTGAAGAACAGGGCCTCCCACCTGAAATCTTGTTGTTGGGAGCAAGCTCTCCAATTGAAGGATCAGGCGGCTTCAAATAAAGCCCTCTTTACCGCCTCTGTTTCACCGTATCCTTCCTGAGACCCATCAATGTTGAAGTCTTCGACTACGGCCTTGTTGCCAACCATGATGTCAAGGTATTGACTTCCTCTTTGGTACCGACGACTTCGGTATTGACACCGATGTTGACTCCGTCAACTTTGCCACCAACCTCTTCTCTGCCGAGAATTCTGAAGCTCTCAAAGATGCCTGCTGTTCTGTCTTCTAGCTCTGGAGATGCCTCCTCCAACTCGGAACAGACTTCAGTCCAGCAGCCTCGCAAGGTACCTACCTTGGCGGAACAGAAGAAGGCTTCCTTGCATCACTTTTCGATGTCTTCAAAGAAGAAAAAGGAGAAGCACCGTTCTCCTTCGCCCACTACCCGTCCATCAGCTACTCGACCGTCTTCTCTCAGTCCTCTACCGATACCTCCTCCAATGCAGCTTCCAACATCCACTGTAGAGGAGATCGAGCTTCCGCTCTTTCACTGGTGCATGATTCCAACCAGCTTCTGGTACTGTCTGTCCCTGCAACCTTTGACCTCCCGTCCGACATGGACCGTCAGCCTATGCTGACTGCTTCTCCGCCTGTAATGTCGGGCCAGCCTGGAGAGGGATCCTCCCAGACTCCGCTTCCTCTGGCTCTTTCTTCTGGCTGCCCAGAGGCAGACTATCCGCTTATATCGGACACTCCTCAGGCTTCCAGTGTCGGATTCTCCAGGTCCCTTTCCCAGTCAGGGATTCCCTCCGCTGATGGCTGTCTCTGCACCATCTCCTGCCAGGAATGCCCTTTGCCAAACCCCATCCATCACCTACCATCACCACCGACTCATCTCTTGTCGGCTGGGGAACCCACTGCGGTCGTCTCGCTGTACAGGGCCGCTGGGCTGGCCTAGAGACGCATCTACATATCAACGCCTTGGAGCTCCTAGCAATCCTCAAGGCTCTTTGGGCCTTTTGGAGCCTCATCATCAGATGGACCATTCAGATCCTGTCCAACAATATGACAGCTATCTGTTACGTGAACCGGCCAGGAGGCACTCACTCTTCCACCCTGCTCCATTTGGCTCTACACATATGGGATTGGTGTGTTCCGCTGCAGATACTCCCCATTGCAGGTCACCTAGCAGGACAGGACAATGTAACAGTGGACATGCTGAGTAGGGACACAGTGTGCCACCATGAGTGGTCACTCTCCAGCGCCGCCTTTCACCAGATATTGTCCCGATGGGGCACTCCAACTGTTGATCTCTTTGTGACCGACCAGAACAAGAAGTGCCCCTGTTATTGCTCCGGAGCCAGTGTGGGACGCCACTCTCTCGGGGATGCTTTCCAGTTCCTTTTGGACAGAGAGTTCCTTTACATCTCCCACCGTTTCCTCTCTTGGGCTGAATGGTGGCCAAGATTACCGCGGGCAGGGCAGACACCATCCTTGTAGCCCCTTACTGGCAGAGACAACATTGGTTCAGTCCTCTTCTCACCATCTCCCGGGGCTGCAGGATATGACTTCCATGCATGCCCAACCTCCTCTCACACTTGGGCAGTCGCGTGCTTCACCTGTCCTCCCTCTCCTCCACCTGCACATGTGCAGAATAACATTCTAGACTCTCCTGCTATCCAGTCAGTCCTCATGGCCTCTAGGAAGGAATCACAGGTGCTAAGACTAAAAGTGGCGGAAGTTCATGGCCTTTGCAGATGACTGTAATAAGACCCCTTCTCCAGTCTCCCTGTCAATAGTGCTTTACTTCCTCTTTCTCTAAGGGAGCAAAGACTGGCCTTTTCCTCTCTCAAGGTTTATCTCTCCACAGTTGTCACTTACCAGCCATGTAGTTCTCCTTCCTTGGCTCTTTTCAGGAATGCTACGGTCAAACAGTTCCTCATAGGCCTCCTGTCTCCCCGCCACTCCCTCCATGGTTGCTGTTGCTTGTCCTTTCCCAGCTTATGCGCCATCCGTTTGAGCCTGTGACAATATCTGACAGCCGCCTCACTCTGAAGACAGCATTCTTGGTCAGTGTTACATCAGCTAGAAGGGCAGGCAAACTGACTACGCTGTGTTCAGATGAACCCTTCCTGGTGTTTCATAGGGACAAGGTGGTCCTGCGTCAAGACCTCTCATTTTTTCCTAAAGACATCTCTGACTTCCACCTGAATCAAGATATCATTTTGCTGACTTTCTATCCTGACCCAGCCTTACCTCTTGAGTGTTTCCTCCACTCGCTTAACATGCACTGGTCCTAGCTTTCTACTTGCAACCGACTTCAGCCTTCCGCCATACTCCCCACCTACTTCTCCGCTATGGTGGGCACCGGAAAGGTCACAAAGTATCTACTCAACATTTCTCTAAATGGGTTGTCCAGACAATTCACCTTGCCTACAAACTTACCGGGCAACCAGCGCTGTCTCCACTTCATGCCCATTCCACCAGGGCAGTGGCCTCTTTGGCAGCCCTTCTCAGGGGAGTTGACCTACAGGAGCTTTGTTGTGTGGCTACGTGGTCGTGGCCTTTGACCTTTCTCTGCCACTACCGCCCTGCTTGCAGGGCCTGGTGTGATGCCCGCTTTTGTCATGCATTGCTGTCCTCTATCATCTAGGACCTGATCCACCATCCAACGGTAAGCTACTTAATCTCCCATTGTGTGAGGCACAGAAACCACTAAGATGAAGAACAGGTTGCTTACCTGTAACTGTGGTTTTTCGAGTGGTCATCTGTGCCCTCACACACACACGCCCAGCCTCCCCTCTTTCAGGTCCCAGCTTCGGCGGACTTCGAAACTGAAGAGAGACCGTTAGCTTGACGGGGCTGAGCAAGCTCAGTACCGAATGGGGGAGGTGTTCCCGCCAAGCTGCTCAGCTCTGGAACTTTCCGAAACGCTACTGCGCATGCACGAAGATTCCCATTGTGTGAGGGCACAGGTGACCACTCAAAGAACCACAGTTACAGGTAAGCATCCTGTTCTTCTCTGTGGGCATTCCCAACTTTCCCTGGCGTCATTCCTGTCTGCTCCTGTCTCCGCCCCTCAAACGCAGAGCAGATGCTGGAATACAATGAAATACGTTGGGATCCTCAGGATAGTTGCTTTTCAGTTCCTGGCTATCTAGACCAGATTTTTCCCAATTTTTCATGTTGGTCACACACTTTTTAGACGTGCATCATTTTGCGACACAGTAATTTTGCTGGCAAACTGGAGGTGGGGGCTTGTCTTCTCTAAGAATGAACTAAAGTACCTTCGCTAATACATAGCAACGGTTTTGTTTGTTTTTAAAAATTGACCAATCAGAGGTGGCAGTGTGGAGCAAGGGAGGGAATGGAAGGAGGATGGGAGTTTCACGAGAATTGACGGAGCTGAAGTGGCAAATGATTTTCACTGCATTAATTCTACAGAATCCAGAGGGCGTGCAGATAACAATCCTGTAAAATGGAAGCAAGTCGGGTTAAAAAACACTGCTCACAACACGCGGTGAAATGCTTCTCCACTCTGGTGCGGAAATAGCCAAAGACTCTTGTCCTATCAACTGTTTCTGTGTCTGAAACCTGGTCAGATTGTTTTTTGTGCTTACTAAATAGAGTTCATAGGAAACTGTAGTTTATTTGAAAGTGAAAGATAGTGCTTCTGTTCTCACAGTTGCTAAATAGTTGCTAAATAGAAGTTGCAACAGGAAACCATTCTTAGTTGTTAGGTAGAAGGTCGTAGGTAGAAGTTGTTTTGTTTGCAGTTCTTCATTTATGTCCACAGATTGGCAGAGGGCCCTGCAGAAGATAAGTTACCTTGGAAATGAAAGGCTGAATCCACATATCTTGTTCGTGTTTCTCCTAGGTGGAAAGTGAAAGGCATATCATGTACTGCTCTTATAAATACAATATAATAAGCAGAAAATATTCCTTAAAGATTCAAGAAGATGTGTGAACTGACCTGGATTCTGAGGTCAACAGGAGAGGCCTTCTCTCAATCCCACCAACACGGGCAGCGGGGACATGAGAGAAGTTCTTTCTGTGGTTGCGCCCAGACTCTGGAACTCCCTTTCCAGGGAGGCCATAATAGGCCCCTCCTTGTTGCCCTTCATGTGGCAGCAAAGATCCTTAATTCAGAAAGACATTCTTGATACAGAAAGTTTTTAAAAAATGGGGTAGGGGGTGCTGTACTCTTTTAATTTTTATTGTTTACTTTAATCTTTTTTAGCTGTTTTAATTTGTAGTTTAATTCAGTTTTAATACATTCTATTTATGTGTTTTAAAATTGTATTGTTTTAATATGTTAGCCACTTTGAGGTCCAGTGTTGGGCAAAAAGTGGGCTACAAATAAAGGCAATGGTAATGATAATGATAACAGTTGTTGTTACATCTTGAACCTTTTTTCATGTGTAATTATGTGAGTGTGGGTAGGTTTAAAAATCTTCCAGCTTTTTCCCAGTTCAGGACTCAAGCAGATCTAGGTTTACAATTTGTATAAAGAGTACAGCACATGTTGAAAGACCCCTTTTCCCCTTAGCAATCAGCCATCAAAGACATGCCAAAACAAACAAACAAAAGTCTTCATCCAAGTATGAAGGGCTAGCAGGGAGAACTCCAATCTAATCTCCCTAGCAAGGGAATTCCAGAGCCTGGTTGTATCCCCAGTTCCTGCCAGGTGTGTTCCCTATAACTAGCCCAGGTTAATAGTCTGGTTGCAGCTATTATGGACCAGCTGAGGTTTCTGAACTATCCTCAAAAGCAGCCCCACATAGAACAGTTCAGAGTTATCCAATGGACTGTAGCCAAGGCATATGTTACTGTGATCAGATCTGGTGCCTGAAGGTATGGGTACAGCTGGTACACAAGTAGTCCTGACCACTGCTGAAACCTGAGAGTCCAAGCTCAGCGTTGAATCCAGAAGTACATCCAAGCTATGAACCTGTTTTTTTGGTGGGAGGCACTATAACTCCCTCTAGCACAGGCTGAATCCCTATTCCCTGATCTGCCTTTGAAATGACCAGGAGTACCACTCTTTTGTCTGGATTAAATTTCATCTTTTTGCCCTCATCTAATTCTTAACTGAATAGGAAAAAGAAATGGACCCCATCATGTGTGTATTGTTGTGTAGATCATTGCTAATTTGACATTGGTCATTTGAATCACACACACACCATGTGTGCATGCAAAGACATGTACACCTAGGTATCTGTGGTGAACAATTTTGAGTGCTTTATGCTCCTGGACCAAAATTCATTGTGAGATAGTGAATTCACCATTTTATTTTAAATAAAATGAATAATGAAGAACTGTGAAGAAAGCCCACTTCGCTTAGATGTATACCTGTTTTATATTGGGAAAAGTGTATTTCTTTATCCTAGTTTATTTCTTATTGCAAACAGAAATTGAATTCACATTATACTGTACCTTTGTCTATGGAACAGTGCTTCATCCTGAAAAGACCAATATAGTTGAAACCCATTGACTGCATTTAATCTCTGATATAATCTTGTCAGTACATAATCTGACCAAAGTCAGGGACAATTGATGACAGCACCTCCCCAAAAAGAAAGAAAACCCTCATTGGGTAACAGATGAAACACTTTAAACAGGGGAAGACAGACAAGAAGCAAAGGTAAAAAAAGGTGATAGAAATAGGGTCAGAAACATAAATGCAACTTTTCAGCAAAGGACCTTTGGATGATAATCACAATTTGAAAACTGAAGTGGAAGCTGCTCTCAAAGTACTCAGGAGAAATAAATCACCAGGAACAGATGGCTTACCGAAAGAGCTGTATCAGGCAATAGAGATCTAATCCATCAGATTCTAACAAAAAAAATTGACAATAAATCTGAAAACAAAAGTATGGCTCAGAGTCTGGATATGCTTAATATACATTCTGATCCCCAAGAAAGGGGACACCAAGGATTACAGTAGACTATTGCGTTAATCTCCCACACAAACAAAATGATGCTCAAGATTTTACAACAAAGACTTAAACACTATATATGATGTGAGAAATACTAGATGTCCAAACTGGATTCAGAAAAGGAAGAGATGATATTCTAAATACATATTGGCTAATGAAACACACCAAAGAATCTATAAAGAGTATTATGGAAAACTATTGATTGCTCTAAAAGAAATGGCTGTGTCACAACATTTGATTATCCTGATGAATAGCCTATACTCAGGAAGAGGGGCCACTGTCACAGCAGAAGATAGAAAAACAAAATGGTTTCCAGTTGGCAAGAAGGGCAATGAAGGTTGCATTTTATCATCCTACTGTGTTTAATTTATATGCACAACATGCCATATGTATCACATGCATCATACAGGATTAGACTCTCAGAGGGAGAAAGTGTGAAAATTGAGGACAGGAACATCAACAAGCTAAGATGTACAGGTGATGTCATATTACTAGCAGAAAATGGTAGAGATTTGGAAAGACTACTGATGAAAAATTAAAGAAGAAAATACATAACTAGGGTTATAGTAAAATCTAAAGAAAACAAAAATTATGTACATAACTTAAAAGCAGAGATTAATATATTGAAATAGTTAAAGATGTTCTGTACTTTGGCTATCATTGATCAAAATGCAGATTGTTCTCAAAAATTCAATTAGGAAATTAGGAAGGGCATCTGTGAAGGAATTAAGTATAAAGACATATTTTTTTCCAGGTTGCAGTTTGATATACATCTGGAGATGAATAAATACAAAATGGTATTTTTTTAAAAAAAGCCTGTATATCACAAAATCTGATTTACACACTCAACAGTTCTGAATCTAGCTGAATTTGTTGCAGTAGCCTTCTTGCACCAAGGATTTTGAATAATCCCAATCTTGTTATCTTGATGCTAATTATTTTTATAGTAAATTGGAGAAGTTTTCTTAGAATTGCTTGATTTATATCATTTAACCCTAAGCCTACGTTTAAGCCAATTTGTAGGTTCTTCTGCCTCCGCAATCACCTTTAGCTATCTGTACAACTCAGTTTCTTTGAAACTGTATCCCAGCTTAATGTCATTAAACCCCACTGAGATATGTGAATTATAGATAATAAATATAGGTTTATTTTTATAGCATTTTTTTTTGATAAGCAGCCTAGGCCTTGAAATACAATCTTGGTAACCTGTATCAGCATCTGATTGATCTTATAGGTCTCTTTTGTTAAGTTAGCCCTTTGTACCCAGTTTAAGCGAGTCAGCATGGTGTAGTGGTTTGAATGTTAAGACTGCAACCCTGGAGACCAGGCTTTGATTCCCCACTTGGCCATGGAAACCCACTGGGAAACCCACTCCTAGCCCCAGCAAAACCTGTGATAGATTCATCTTTGGGTCACCATAAGTCAGAAATAACTTGAGGACACACAACAACAACTCAATTTAATTTAATCAGCAAAGTGCTCTTTTGATCCAATAAAGCAGTCATTCCCAAAATTTGGTCCTCCAGATGTTTTGGATGTCAACTCCCAGAATTCCTGACTCTTGGCCAAACTGGCTGCAACTTCTAGAAGCTGAAGTCCAAAATTCCTGAGGGACCAAAGTTTGTGATTCACTGCAATAAAGCTTTTGCATCACAATCTGCCATCTCAAATTCCTAATAACTTTTCTTGTAATTAGAGTTGCAGGTATAAATACTTTTATGAAATACTTGCAGTCTTTTCTTTTAGATATTAAAAAATACTTTTACACTCCATTTGTTTTTCATCCATTCTCTGAACACACAAGTATTTTCTAGATATTTCCTCTTTTGGACACATATCCAGTAGAGTGTTCAGAATTAAATAATTCATTTGCAGAAATCTGAATGTCTGCCTGAATTATGATACACAATGTACATTCTTCAAGTAATTTACAAGTTTGTGCTAAAAGGTTTAAACTGATAACATGTCCCTTTGTGCTTTTTGTTGTTTTGAAGTCTCCTGCAGAATCTGCGGTTGGTTGTTGGTTAGTTAGTTGGCTGGCTGGCTATCTATCTCTATCTATCTGTCTATCTGTCTGTCTGTCTGTCTATCTATCTGTCTGTCTGTCTGTCTGTCTATCTGTCTATCTATTTATTTTGAGGCATGCAGCATAGTGTAAGCTGAAGTGGGCCTGGCCCCTTTTTACCACAGGCTTCAGCATTCCTCCTGGTGAAAGCAGAAATGATATGTTCTCACTTCTGGTTTTGGTTTTTGACAGAAAAAGGTTTGTTTTCTTCATTTTTCTGCAGTTTGGGGGCAGTAGTATAGAGCAAAGCAGCTCAAACTGCCATGCTTTTGCTGTGGCTTCATGATATACTTGGACCCAAAAAAAGAAAAAAGAAAAGGCTGATAGGTGTTGGCACCCAGGACTCAGAGTCTACAGAGAAGAAGAATGACTTTCAGAAAAAAATGAAATGCACCTATATAAGATGAGTGACTCCTGGCTTGACCACAGTTCATATGAAAGGGATCTAGGAGTCTTAGTAGATCACAAGCTTCACATGGGTCAGAAATGTGATGTGGGAGCTAAAAAAGTCAATGCAATTCTGATGGAGAATGGTGGAGTCTCCTTCCTTGGAGGTTATTAAACAAAGGCTGTATAGTCATCTGTCAGGAGTGCTTTGATGGTGTATTCCTGCATGGCAGGGATTTGGACTTGGTGGCTGTTGTGGTCTTTTTCACCTCTATGCTTCTATGAAGGGCAAAAAAAGAACCTAGCAAACGTGTTCACTGAGGCTACTTGCCAAAGCAAGGGAAGAAGCTCCCTTAATTACAGATAGTTAACTATTGACAATTTAAGAAGCAGCTTGGACTCACAGTCTTTACTGGAAGCAACTTTTTTTTTTTTTTTGCATGCATTCCTGTGTTCCTGTGACTGATTCTGATACCAAAACCCTGGCCTTGGACTGACTGATGGTCTTTGGATCTTGAACTGGCTGTGGACAGTGGCATCATTTCCTGAAGTTAAAGAAATCTATTTTTTGACTCACCATTTTTTCCCTTCTGAGATCATCCAAACTTTAACATAGTGTTAGAAGAGACTAAATTATAAAAAGAAGCATATGACATTATGCAACTCTTACTCTGGCTGATCTCAGAATTACTGCTGACATAGGCTTCAATGTTCTGCTGAGGTTTCAGTTTCCTACTGGTGTTCCCTAGACAAGTTCTTCCCATGCCATCCAATTGTGGAACAGTTATATTCATTTATTTCTTGAGTCCCAGCATAATCTAGCGTATTAGAGTCATTGCATCCATTATTCCAGTTTGCAGGCTGCTCTTCTATTAGAAGGAGTGGTTTGTTGCATTGCATTGTTGGACTCAACACTGTTTGTGCCTGACAAAAATTGATTACAGTAAGGGCTGTGATTTTTACACATGCATATTGTGCAAGAAGTAATAGACTGGGTTACCTTTAGTACATTTTTAAAAGCTATAGGAATGTTACTATAAAAGTTTGGGAGAAAGTTGGTCTAAAATTTTTTTAAAAAAGAACTCAGTGTTATTATGTTTTTGTTACTTTAGCTTCCTCAAACTAACACTAAATGTTAGTATTTTAGCTGATGAACTACGTGTTTGCAGTGCTCTTTATTTAAATAAAGAGGAAGTGACAAAATAAGGAGTTAAGTTGTAAGTTTCAGTTTGAGCTAAGCAGCCTAACTTCAGTTCGGAACTTTCTTGTCATTATTTGCTATCCGGTGAGCTTTCACTGGTGGCAATGCAATGAGAGAAGGACCTCTAAGAAACCTTTTATGAACAGCCTTCTTAGGTCTTGTAAACTTAAGCCTCAGCTTCTTTGATTGAGTCAATTGCTCCATAATGCGGTCTTCCTCTTTTCCTACTGCCTTTTGCTTTAATGAACATTATTATATTTTCCAGTGAGTTGTATTGTCTTTCAATGTTTCCAAAGCATGATAGTCTCTTTTTAGTCATTTTTGCTTCTAGTGAGAGTTCAGGCTTAATTTGCTCTTGGGCCCATTTGTTGGGGTTTTTTTGGCAGTCCATGGCATCCAAAGGACTCTTCTCCACCTCTACATTTCATTAATTTCTGCATATAAATTAAAAAGATAGTATGATAAAATGCAGCCTTGTCTGACCTTTGTACCAGTTGAAAACTATTCTGTTTCTCTATGCTCTGTCCTTGCAGTGGCTTCTTGTGCAGGACATAATTTATCTATTAGGACAATCCACTGTTGTGGCACTCTCATTTCTCCATAGTGTATCATGATCTACACAATCAGTGGCTTTGCTGTAATCTATAAAGCATAGGGTGAAATTCTTTGATGCCTTCCATTAACCAATGTATGTTCGCAGTATGATATCTAGTACCACTTCCTTTTCTGCCACCTTGTACATCTAGCATTTCTTACTCAATATACATCAAAAGTCTGCTTAAAGTCTTGAGCACCACTTTGCTTGCATGGGAGCCCATAGACTGAAAACATTCAGTATACATTCCACTCCTTCAAAAAAGGGACATCTAGGATTGTATTAGCTATTGAACCAATTCTAGATTTATATAATATTTTGCTGAAGTTACTAGAGCTATTGAAATTGACTAATTGAGGCAGAAGTGTGAAAAATGGAAGATTATTTGACTCAGTCTTGTTGTCATGCGTCTGAAAGTCATTTCTGACTTCTGGCAACTCTGAGGTGACCCTTTCACAGGTTTTTCTTGGCAACATCTGGCAGGGCAAGATTTTTTCAGATGAGGTTTGCCATGGCCTTCCTCTGAGGCTGAGAGAAAGTGACTTGCCTAAGGTTTTGGGCCCAGTGGCTTCTTTGGCAACTGAGGATTCGAACTATGGTCTCCTGGAATTCTAGTTCAATATTCAAATCAACACAGTATACTGGCTTCCTGAATCAGTGTATATGTGGCTTTTTAAAAGTTCTGGGCTTAGCTGGTAGCCTAGCCCGACTATTACATTCTTTGGCAATGAGCGTACCAGTGACAGTGAGAACTATGGTAGATCATGACTTCTGTTTTCAGGGCTGTTTTCCATATAATTCAAGTGGGAATTATGGCACTTCACTGAGTGTCAACATTTTCACAGGCATTTTTGCTTCCATTTTCAGTGAGTATAATAGCAAGTCTAGGTTGTCCTGTGCTGTCCGCCAGCCAAGGCTTACTGCTGTCTAATTAGAGCCTTTTATCAGCAGCCACAAGCAAAGTTTGTGTTGGTATGTTAGCAAATTACTGGTTGTTGTTTTTCAGTCCAGGTTCACAGTAAATCCAGAATAACAGTCCAGTGGTGAAGCCTGTATACAAGGTGAAGGTGAAGGTTTGTGGAGCACAAGTAAGGAATCTGAATGTGGGCTGGGTTGCTTGCACTGATAGGAACAGTTGACTGCAACAAGATCCTCCCATTCTGGTTCCTCTTTATATAGACTTAGAGCTCTCTGCAGCCAATTTGCCTAATTAATAAGTCTTTACAATATTAACTCTCCAAGACTTCTAGGCGCCCCCTTTTTCACCAACACTGGCTGCTGTAAGTATTGTCCCTCTCATGTCTCTGTGTTTTGGCTGTAGGGAAAGGTCCTTTCTGGGTCCTGGGATGGGGGCATGATGTAGGCTGTGGAGTATATTATTGAGTTCTAGGTTGACTTATAAGGTGTAGAAGGTAGGGTGAGTCCTTGGGCCACTTTGAGTGTTGTTGTAAGTACTACAACTCTCTCACCACCTAGACATCTGCCTCTCTTCTTGAACTTTACAATCCTTTAAAATATACCCACCCCTGGATTTAAAGAAACTCAGATGAGCCAAAACTTTAGCCCATGCCTAATTTATTACCAATGTGTTAGGATTTTTTTTAAATCTATATGAACTGATATTTATTCAACAGTTTACATCAGCTTATGTGCCATTTTGCCCAAACTTAAAATATTTAATATGTTTCTGAATCTGAATTGCTTAGGGGAGAATTGATTTAAATTGATTTAAATCACTGTTGTATGGTTTACCTGTATGGCCCTGAGGGACACATGCAATGGAGGGGGATAGGATAAATGCACGCACATATATCCCAGGAATTCCCTTTCTTCTCCGACCCCCAGAGGCTTCTGTCAAACTGCTCTTTCAGCCTTGAAGGAATGATCTTATTTGTGGAATTCTAAAGGGAAGAAATGAGGCAGCGTGGTACAGAGGTTTGAGCATTGGACTATGAATCTGGAGACCAGACTACAAATCTCCACTCTCCTATGGAAACCCACTGGGTAACCTTGAGCAAGTCTCACTCTCTCATCCTCAGTGAAAGACAAAGGCAAACCCCCTCTGAACAAATCTGGACAAGAAAACTCTATGATAGGGTCACCAGAAGTCAGAAATGACTTGAAGACACACAACAAAAACAACAACAAAAAGCGATGTCTGACCACTTTCAACTTTGTTAGTAGCAACTGGGAAGGAACAAATCGTTAGCAAATTGAGGATATACAGCCAACAGCATATCCACATAACCCACGTGGTATTCTTATAGCTTAAAAGGTTTCATGAGTACTGAAAGGAACTGAAGAGCAGAAACCCTTGGCCATTATTTATTTGATTTATACAGGCAGCAGACCTCATTTTTGCTGCAGTGTTTCTGAATTACCATTACTGTGGAATGGGGTAATGCTGCAGTCTGTGGATAATGTGGGAAAGAAGACTGTGCTCTACTGTTGTAGATGCTTACAGGGAAGCTTTCTTCATTGCCTGATTAACAGCTTTTAAACCACTGCATAGAGTAGTAACCTTGGAAATTAGAATGCTGGGTAATGCTTTGCAGAACCCCTTGATTCTAAAAGTGACTTTTCAGAACACTGAAGTAAAAGCATAAAGATACTTTTTCCTGCTTTTCAGAGAGATAAGATCAGTTTCATAGAAGCCTGTGAAGTGTTGAGCTGCTAATTAATATGGACAAAAAAATGGAGCATGTATTTTATTTCATTTTTGTAGTGTTTTAAAGACTCATTTATTGAAAGTCAAGTAACCCTTAGAAATACAAAAACGCAAAGTGAAATAGTAACAACTGACCTTTCTGAAGACTTTTTTAAAAAAAGATATATTTGATAAACTATATTCTTGTTTTTCTATGAGAGGGAACAGGAGGATGTGAAAACAGGAAGTACAAAATTTGTAAGAATTTGAACTAATGGACATTTAAAATGAAGAGATACTAGGAGGTAAAGATCTGTAAAATAATGTTCTCTGAAGTACGGAACTAGAGTGCTTTTGTTTTTGGATCACTTAATTCATTTATTTGATTTGACTAAATGTGTGTAGAGACAAACTCTGGTCTACATGGTTTTTTGAGAGAGGACAATAATTGGCATTACCTTTTCAGTCTAATATAGTAAGACTCCAGGACAAAATTGAAGCTTACAGTTCCTATGATTAAATAATTAGTAAAATGTTTGATTTTACAAATTGCACTCATTAGTACTGTTTCCTGTAGCAAAAATAATAGTCAATAACTCTCTTTACTGTTATCATTAAAGAACTTAAAGCACTATTAAAATGCTTAACTGAGGCCCTTTCCATACAAGACAGCAGAAATGCCTCCTGGCGTTGCAAGGGCAGTATTTAAGACTGCATTTTTGTGACAGTGTTCTGCACCCTCCTTCCTTTGAAGTGGAGGAGACTGCTTTTTCCTTCCCCACTACAGCGTCTGTGACCACCCCCCTGCTCCGCCTTTACCCTGCCCTGCGCCTTTGGATGTGTCAATTTTTTTTTAACTTTACCAGACAGCCTTTCTGTGTGGGAACATCTCTTTGCAGAAACAATGTCACGGAACTTCCGGCCCCGCTTGAAATGCAACAGGAGGGCGGCATTTTGCATGCCTGGGGAGTGGGAGGATATCTGCCCATGGCATGGCTACTGTCGCCAGCACTGTGGGCTCTATAGTTCTCTCCTTTGGCCTTGTTAAACACTTCTTGGACATCAGGATAGGATCTCTAATTCCCCCACATTGTTCTCTGAGGACCTGAGCTGGCTGCCCTCCCCGATTTGGGGGCATCTCAGAGCCACGAAGGAGGGCCAAGTACAGGGGGAGGGCAGTCTATGGGTGGCTGGGCAGTGGGAAGATGGCTGCCCATGGCATGGCTACTGTTGCCAGCATGTTGTTAAGGGATAATAAAGATTCCCCCCCCCACAGTTACTGTATTAGTACAGTACCTTTGCTGCTATGCTATAAATGCACCTGTCAGCTGGAACACCCCCTCTACTGAAAGGGAGAAAAAGCCACGGTGAGACTAAAGATCAGCTTTTGTTGGGAAACAACAAACAGCGACATTTACTAGCAAAGTATATAAAAGGAAAATATGAATAACCCTAAGCATTACGCGTTTTAGCCAATTGTCATGATGGCTTTAAATTTTTAACTTTGGACCACTAACATCCTGACTAGATAGGATCTGAAGTCAAACTGAACAGTTTTCAGTTCTGCCTATCGACTGCTGGAGTGATTGCAGGCTCCATGAAGCTCATAGACTGATTCCTGAGGTAGGAAAGCCTGCAGCTCCCATCATGCCTGTGTGCTGGGTGGACTGCCTGTCCAACTGCAGTATACCTGATGCTTTCTGTTTTTGAGGAGGATGCCTTCAGAGTACACTGTAGAATCCATAAAGTCCCCGGTCAGTGGAAGGAAGTGCAACCAAGTACCTAAAAAGATAGAGGAGACACAAAGAAGTTGCGTTTTGGAGCAACTGCAGGTCCCATGAGGCTTGTAGAGTGCATAGCGGGGAAGGCCTTTGTGTGGAGGGACATCTTGGCCGGTCTGGGAGAAGGATGGGTGAGAAGAGGTTAGTGGAGTGTTGGGGGGGGGTCTGAGTGGCCACAGGTCCCATGAGGCTTAGAAACATTTCCTTGAGGAAGGGCTGAAACTCCCAACGTTCGTGTGGACAGCTGGAATGCCTTAAGCAACTGTCCTCCACCCCACCTCTCCCCCTAAAAATTAGCCCAGTGGGGAGAGGCTTCATAAGTTCTGCAAGGATTGATTTATTAGGAAGTTGGATAAAAACTTAGCTGCCATTTTCTACCCACTTTTCTTCTCTTCCATCATTTCTCACATGGAGTAAAAATGGTGACGACCTCTGCTTTGCTGGACAGGGACAGATCAGGATGGGAAGTGACAGAGGGACAAGCTGGGCACACCTTCAGCCTGCCCATGCCTGCGTTAAAGCGCATCAGCAGTTCCACATCAGGTTGTAAAAATGGAGTAGAAGCGGTATAAAAACACATTTTTCCAGTGTTCAAATATGGTGCTTTAGCGACACATGAGGGCGTGCCAGTAACTTAATATCAACTTAATAGCGATGACGTCATGCAGATGAATGTCTCCTCAAGCCATTGGAGCTAAGCAGTAGTGACACCATGCGGAAAGCGCCTTTCATGTAGCACTTTCCTTGTTCAAAATATGCCAGATATTTACTTATTAATCCTTTGACCAACTGTGTAAGGTAAATCAATATCCCCCATGGAGCAGGAAGACTGAGGTTCGCTGAAAGATAAATACCACCTTTTCTTTTCTGAAAAAGCTGCATATATTATATGTTTCTGTAAAGCTTTCAAGTCACACATTTAGAAGGAAATACAGGAGTCACTTCAACTGTACCAACAACGAATTCTCTATGTAAGACCAGCAGAGCATAAAAGTCTGCCAGTGTACTTATCTGTTGTGGGCAGAGGCATGCAACCTGGAGGTGAAAAGAAAGACAGTTTGGCTGGTAACTCCACTATTCACCATGTGGCCAGTTCATTGATCTGCCATATAGAGGATGGAGATATGCTTGGGCACCAGATGACCTTTAAGCCAGCGCATTGTGCTTGCAGGCAAATTTGGAGCTGTGGCGTAAGGAGGCATTTGATACCTCCTCACACAGGTTTGTAAAAATCACAACTGCCAATGGAGTCATGAGTTATATCAGTGTACCCTTCTGTTACTATGAGCCCAGTGATCACAAGCCTTTGAGCTGTGGCTACAGGAAACGTTTTCCTATAGATTGATGATTACTGCTATGTTCTCTGATTCTTTGTATGGGGCTGACAGTTCCAAATTACTTTATGGACTTACTTTATAATAGGACTTTGTGAACTTAATACAGCAATGTAGGATTGCAGAGATCTTTCCTTTAACTTTTGTTTTAGAGACTTGATCAGCATTACCACAGTTAACACTGCCTTTGGTTAGCATAAGCACTGCTAAGTACAAAATCAGTTGTAGACTTCTGGATTCGATTAATAAGATGGTCAGCACTGTGTCTCTTAATCTCTCATGAATCCCTTTATCTTTTAAATCATCCATGGCTAAAACAGCTTTTCTCTTACTTTCTCTTCAAGAAATGGAGGCTTTTAGGAACTAGAAACAGAATTTTAATTGAGTGAAATTGATTTCCTCTATGACTATTTGCATCAAGGACTTTAAGCTTTCTAAACTATCCTACTATTTTGTAAAGATGTATTTGAAATGCATTTTAGATATTCTGTGAAGCAGATTATGCGACTTGATTTCAGGCTTTCATTTTATTTTGGAAAACAACTATGTCGATTTTTGGTTTTATTTGTATTATTTACCTTTTTATTTCAAATTAGTTGATGGTTATGCTCCTCTGACTTATGGCCTCTTGACTGTTACAATTGATAACAAACTCCTGGGGTACCATTCTCTAAAGGGAAAAATCCATAAACCCCAAAATCCTTCTGGTGTGCAAACCTGTTATCTATTCACCTGCTCTTCTCTTAACCAAAAAAATGCCATTGTTATTGTCATTTCACATCTATCTACATAGCATCATCTTTTCATGAAAGGGAAGATTTGACATTGACTCTGTTTAAAACACTTAACAAACATAATTTATTCACATACATTTTATAGGATGGTAAACCCTTGGTTTCTGTAGTTTCCCTGACAAAAGATATGGCAGGTTATTAAAGGTAGGGTTTTGGTTCCATTAGTCCACTCATGTTCATACTCCTCCCAATCCTATAACACTATATGCCAGTAATTCTTAACCTTTTCTTTACCATGGACCCCCTTTAAATATCCTTTACTGCCACGAGCAACCAAGATTTAACTCAGGGTGGCTTCTGGCTATATGTGTGGTAGCAAGAAATGTCATGTGCTTTCTCTCCCACACTCAGTGTCATTCACTTGTGTGTTCTCCCTGCATGCAGAAGTAGCAAGTGCTGAGTACATACTTTGCTAGCAAACAGCTTCATAGCTTTTGAACAGTTTGAGATACTGTAATGAAAATCGGTACAAATAATGCCTATCTCCAGCAAAAAGTTCCTGCTCTTTGAGACCAATGAATGACTGTCCATCTGTCTGTATTTCTTCCTTCCTTCCTTTCATTAAATTTTAACTGTAAAAGCTAATAACATTTTCCCAAGCCTTTGCAGACTCCCTGTGAGGCCATCTCAGTGCTCCCCCACCGCCGGGCCCATAGACCTCAGGTTAATAACCACTGCTGTATGCTAATAGCAAACTCGATCTCCTCGTAAAGCAAAACAGCACCACTTACATATAAGAGAAAAGGTATCAGCAGAGGACCCAAAACACACCAAACAAACCAACAGGAAAAAGCTCTTGAATAATCCAAGAAGTACGTCCAGTCATTAGAATACTGAGTATCTCATAGGGTGGGAGGAGAGTGGTATTGAATATAGTGGAACGTGATATGGCTGGCTGGCAGCTTTAACGGTCCACAGTACAATTTTTTTATTGCAGGTCCAACATATTCATCATTTTAAAATGGAGCTTTCTTCCTCTTGCAAGATATGTCTACTGATGACAAGAAGGTGTGAGTGTTGAACACAATAGACTGGTAACATACAAGATGTGATAGCTGAAAAAAGTCTGAAAACACAATGAATGTTATTGTGCCTTTTTAATGCCAAAATTCTACAGCTTCCTGACATGATGGACAGAAAATTATTATTAAAGGAAGTAGCATCCTAGTTCTAGAGTGCTGGCTTGTTTCTACTGTTTAAATTGAAGTAAATTCTGGGCTAAATGCAAAGATCTTCCTGCAGTGTTTAATGCTGAAATTTGTCTGCACTGATGCCTGTTGGCATGTTAAAACTCAGAATTAATATTAATTTAATCCACTAATATTTTTGCAGATTGTACAGTACCAGGCCTCCTTTTCAGTGTTAGTGTAAGCACTGTAAATTTAGAGCTTATGAAGCAGTATCAAGTACAGGTAGCCTTACAAAGCAGGACAGTGCTACATTCACATCCTTAAATCAGTTATTTCTAACAGGACTTAAGACTGAATATTCCTATTGAGTGAAGAGTGAAAGAAAAGGCATTCATCCTGATGGTCAAGATTTCAACAACATAATCCTCTCTAATACTAAATTAGGGTGTTTGAATGTCTGTCTGTTTGAAAGCAGGAAAAGAAAGAGAAAATTGATGGAAGGAATGGAAAATGGCCTGCTGAAAGTGATAAAATTGTACCAAGTGTGCTGGATATTGTGACTGTTAGGGAACATACAAAGTACAGATTGCTTGTACAAATACGGATAAAATACAATTCAGGACTCTGGACATGGTTGAATAAAATGATTGAATAATAAGGAATACCACAAAACAGCTATACCTCAGTTAATAAAATAGACATGTGTTTGGGCTTTACTTCTTTAAGAGAAACTTTGGTACCAGAGGTAGGATTAACATGGAAAGAACAGAGATAGGTTCCTAGGCCCAGTGGCTTCTATGGGTGTGCCACAATATCTTATTAACTTGGTTTGTAAACTGTCCTTAGAAAAAGAGGCTACTATTAGGACAGAATACAGAGAAATGGAATCATTTCCAGTGGACAGGGGGATCAGGCAAGACTACATTTTATCACCCTATCTTATTCAGATTGTGGTTTGCCACAATAGTTGGTTTAGTGTTCTTTTTTACTCTAACTTTTTTATATCAGCAGTTCATCATCCATGCCAAAATTGGTTCCTGGTCTTGTTTTTGCAGAGAGGATGGAGCTTCTCCATCTTCTGCTTCTAATTGTGTAGTCTGTTTGATATCTGTATTGGCCGTCAGGTGGTATCCATGTATACCTCTTTGGTTCCTTGAAGAATGTGTTTGTGATGAACAAATGATTGGCCTTATAAAATTCAATCTGTTGCTCTCCTGCTTCATTACTCAATGCTGGGCTTAGTATACATGATCTCAGTATATAGGAAAAAAGCACTCAGATTTAGGGCACACAACATAAAAAGCACATCAGGGAAAGTTTTAAAGACATAAAACAGAAGTAATTTGAAACAGTATCTTTTCCAGTCCCCTGAAGGCTGTGCAGGTTCTAATGAGTGGAAGGCTTGTATTTCAGGCTGAAAATACCAGCATTGTTATCTTTCTTATTCCTCCCAACATTTGATCAAGGTAGATGATATTTCAGAAATATGGGATGGTACATTTAACAGTACAAATACAGAAGGTATCTTCGCAGCAGGTTTGTTTGAAACTGGCATTCAACAAGTAAACATATAATGAAGGTTATGTGTGTACACGCCTTCAAGTTTCCTGTTGGCTTTTTGGTGACCCCATGAATTTCGTAGGATTTTCTTAGGCAAGGAATACTTAGAGGTGGTATTCCATTTCTGTTCTCTAGAATATCGCCTACAACACCTGGTAATCTTTGGCAGTCTCTCATCCAAGTACTAACCAGGACTGACCCTGCTTAGCTTCTGTGGTGCCTTATGGGAAGATGCCATGCATTGCTTTCCTTGCAGTTGCAAGGAAAGGAGCTTTTTCTTCTTACATCTCTGTATTGCAAGAACAGTGAATAGACCGTAATATGGACTATCTGGCAAATATTTTTGGAAATACTCATGTGTTGTTTTTATGCATCATGTACAATGCACATTCAGAATCTTCACAAATATGATATTTCATAGATTCATAGATTCTGAGCAATAATGTTAATTTCAAATTTGACCTCAACTGCCTGGGACAACCCAGTGCATGGAAAAGACTCCCATACCAGCAAAACATATATGTATATCATAACAGAAATAGTCACTAGGCTATTCCTTCAGTGTAGCCAAATAAAATTATTTTAAAGAGAAACTGTTCTCTTGGTTACATATACATCTCTGTATGATTTTTATGAATTTCAGTAAAATATGTACTTTCGTTTCCACCTTCAGTCATTCCTTGAAGTGCGAGATGCAGCCTTTAGCTGCTGTTTGTTTGTTTTTATTAAAAAAAGAAGAGTGGTTGTTCTTAAGGGAAAAATACATGACCCACTCAAATTTTTCTGATGACTCCTTCCAAAAAATTTTGACTTCCCTACTGAGGGGTTAGGTTCACTGCCTCCACATTGTGCTGCCACCAGAAGGGAAAGACTTTTTTCATTCAGGCATGCTTTTGGCAAGTAACCAGCTACAGAGCCTGAGTCTTGTGACTCTGTACTTTGGCTTCTGTACTTTGTTTAGGGATGTGTTTTTAAAATGTGTTTTTACTATGTTTTTGTCTTCATACTATTCATTTAATTTAGTTAGGAGTTAATTTTATGCTTCAGCTGTGTTCTTAGTATTAGTATGAACTGTCTTGAGTCCCACCCATATTTGGAAGAAAGACCAGTCAAACATCCAGCAAATAAATTACTCTTTAAAACCAAACCTACAAAAAACATTTTCTTCACTGCACAGTATAAAGAGAACTCCATGTCAAAAATAATTTGTAGGCAAATGGTTTGGATGTTATGTAAACTAATATGGTTGGCTAATGTGTAACTGGACTATGCTCTTTAGTGTTTTTCTTTTCAGTCTTCACCACAGTTTATACTCCAGTGGCTTTCTTAGTAAGTAGAATTTGACCATAATTCTTGGTTTCATTTCACTTTGAAGTTTTTATGTTCCCCTCAAATAACCGGTTTTTAAACAAGATCTACTTATTCAATAATGTTGAGGAAAGTAAAATAGAAATCTTACTATGAGTATAAATTTGTAAGAGGTTGACCAGTTTGCAGAAATAATCTGTTCAATAATTTAACAGTTTTAACCTTAAAGCTACTTTGCTTTCTCAACGCTTAAGTGTTCAAAGGTTTAGACGGTTCAGTACTGGATACACCCTTACAATGTTTCCCAGTGCTTTTCTCTGTTTGAAAGTTACATAATTTGAGTTTCCCTGCAAACTATTCAACTGGCATTATGCTTTCCAGCCCCCTTTCACTGTCTTGCTTATTTGCATGCTTGCTGATGCACACTCTTCGGCACAAAAACAGGCATGCCTCAAGAGAGGCTGGGCGGTCTGCTTATGACGCTCTTCAGCTGTAAACTTCCAGTGAGTGGCGATTTAAAACTCCTCCTAGATTGGATCGGCAAAGCTTACAGCTGAGGAGTATTGAGAGCCTGTCATATGATCCTTGCTGTTTTGAAATTGATTTTTTGTGTGCACAACAACCCTAGATTGATGAATGTTATCTAAATATATGATTACCATGTCGTCTGATCCAGGTAAAGGCTTTAGTGAAGTTGTTTTTGTTGTTCTTTAATTGCTGTATTAAAATCTTCTTAGTTCACATTTTTTCTGAGTAACATAAGAAATCTTAAATGTAGTTTGTGCGATTCTTCTGGAATGCTCTGGCCTCTCCCCTCCTCTGTGTTTGGTATTATTCATTGGAAAACATTATGTCTGGTTATCATATCATTCAGAAACACTTTATGTTAGTTTTGGCTTACTTTTCCTGTTGCTTGAGTGTGTTTGCAAGTTTTCTCGAGCAATTGAATTGACTGTTACGTTAAGTGATTTCTGTTTCCGGTTTGCTCCTTGATCTGACAGCCTGGGAATTCTCTGTTTACAGTTGAATTATTTCTGGTTCCCCTTGTTATAAATTGTTAGCATTGAAAGATCCATTTCCTCTCTTATTTATTGAATTACAGTTGTCCTTGGACTCTAATCCAGCAAAGTAGGTTTTCTTTAAAAAATACACACACACCACACATACACGCACACACACACATCTGTGCAGGTGTGTGTATGTGTGCGCAATAAATCAGTGAAATGCAGTTTTAAGATTAAGCATAAATTGTTTTTTATGAGTACCAATTAAGCTTTATATAAAAGGTAGCTAATTAACATTCGGAAACCAGTTCTGACATTTTATAATCTTAAACTAGTAAAGAGGGCTTAGCAAAGGTCCATAACTATACAAAGTTCTTTGATCTCAAAATGTGGTAAACAATATTGTAATCTTGACTTTTACACTTGCACAGATTGCATTCATCACACTGCATGTACAAGGTACTTGCCATTGTTAAGATGTGTTCCAAAGTGGTTTGATTTTAATCCTTTGTTCTTAATGAAACTGTCACTTCTAAAATGTACTCGATTTTTAAAACAAGGCAGTAGTTTACAAATATAGTTTGACTTTTGAATAGTTGGTTGATCTGTTTCCTTGTAAATTAATTAAATGCGCAACTGGAAGGGCTGGAAGGGCAGCCATGAAGAAACTAGACAAAATCCTCAAGTGTAAAGATATCTCTTTGAATACTGAAGTCAGGATTGTCTGTGCCATTGTACTTCCAGTTTCTCTGTTTGGCTGTGAAAACTGGATTGTGAAGAAAGCTGAAAGAAGAGAATCTACTCATTAGAAATGTGATGATGGAGGAGCGTTCTACAGATGTCATGGACTGCCTAAAAGACGAATGAATGGGCAGTAGGGCAAATTAAACCTATATTCTCTCCAGCAGCCAAGATGACTAAACCAAAACTGTTGTACTTTGGACATATGAGAAGACAAGACTCATTAGGAAAGACAATGATTTTTGGTAAGATAGAAGGCAGTGGAGAGTCAGCATGGTATAGTGGTTGAGTACTACTCACCACTTGACCATAGAATCTCACTGGGTGACCTTGGGTGTGTTTCACACTCTCAGCTTCCAGAAAACTCCAGATAGGATCCCTTAGGGTTTCTATAAGTCATAAACGACTTGAAGGCACACAACAACAGCAACACAGAAGGCAGTAGGAAGAGTGGAAGAACACATTACAAGTGGATGGACTCAAGTCAAGATTCATGTCACTGAATCTTGACTTGAGACCTGAGCAATGTTGTTGATAACAAATGGCTTGGCGGTGTCTCATTCATAGGACTGCTATAACTCAAAGTTGACTTGGTGGCAATTAACAACAAGGATTGGAATTGGACAGCCCATGGGCTGCATACTATCCTTGGGTGGTTTTTTTTTTGTTAGCCCCAAGCTTTTCCCAGACCCTCCTAAAATCCAGCAGACTCCCACCATTTAGAAAAAAGAAAAAAATAGAGGATATTCTTTTTCCCAGATTGATGAATCACCAGTCTTGGAGCACTATTCTTAAAACTCATTCAAAAACTGATCATAGGTCTCAAAAAAAGCAGCCAGTGATCCCCCAATTTTCTATTAGGTATCACACTGCTACTAAAAATGACACCAAGATTCTACCATGTGACCTGCCACAAAAAAGAAAATTAGTCCTTAAACCACGACAGCTGCCCACCTGTTTTAATGCAAATAAGAATAATAATTCTTGGCCTCCCAGTTTTTCTTTAAGTTATTAAAGCAATGATTTTGAAGATAAAAAGAATTATTTTAAGACTACAGAGAAGTAGTTTATGTAGGTAGGTGAGATGTATACTAATTTCAAAGTTTTCAAGTATTTGGAAAGATCTTACAAACTGAGGTGGAACATGAGGTGGGATGATGGTGATAACAGTGTTTAAAATGTCTATGACCAAATTTGCTTAAAGTATTTCACACAGAAATAAATATTGTTAACGTCAGCAAAATCACAGTTGTAAGGTTTTATTTTAGAAACAAGGGGAATTGATGGGGAAAAAAAAACTTAACTGGGATAAGTCAACATAGATGGTTAAACAAACATTTCTAAAAGTGGTGCTTTTTGAGATTTTTCTAAGGCCAAAATGTGGAGGAGCATCATATATAAGCACAGACAGGTAATCTATCTTAGATGGATGAAATTTTTTGTGGTAATTTTTTGGGCAGATGCTTTAGTTGCAGGTCAGCCATTCTGAGAACAGGAAGTATAAGAGAGAGGAAGGCAGGGAGAGAAAAAAAGGGGGGGAATGTGGCAGCATATTTAAGACTATTTGGTTTTTATTTTAACATCAGTTTTCATAGATATAAACCCACTTCTTCAGACGTAGTTCAGAGTGATATTAAAGCCTCAGGTTATAAAAACGTATTTATACAGTTGTTACTCAAAGAGCTGGGGGACTTTGAAGTCCATCTGCAATGCTAGTGTCTCCTTAGAATTTGGGGAATCGTAGCTCAAAGGAGGCCTGCGAGAGAAGAGTAACACCAGGATCTTTTCACAAGTATATATCAGTACTAAATGTAGAGAAGACTCCAGTTAAAAGTTTAAAAGAATATTTTATTTGGAATTAACACACACACAAGAAATCAGACACTCATAAGAACCATACAAGGCTATCAAAAAGTGAGGCAAGAAAGCTTGGGTAGAGAGAGATTGAGTGGAAAGGGTGAGAATTAGGAGTCCTGAAGCAGAATATCAAAGCAGGGTGGCTCAGACAGTGCCTGAGTGCAGCACAGAGGAACAAGAGTCTGGGATACCAGGTGCAGCATCATATGCCCAGTGTACTACAATTTTCTGGGGTTATTATACCCTATTTCCTACCCTGAAGAAAGGTGCATGGACAAAGCAGTAATTCTTCTTCGTGGTCTCTGTGCCTCATACATTAGGAGCTTTTGCGCCTACACGGTAGCATACAGAAAATTCTAGAGCTTAGTAGCTTGGCAGGAACCCCTCCCCCATGCCAGTACTGCGCATGCTCAGCCCGCCGAGCAACGGTCACTCCTCAGTTCTTTCTTGTCCGCCGTTGCGTACAGAAGGTTCTTTAGTGGGTTGTGCTTTTCGTTGTTTTCCTCTGGCTTTTGGCCTCGGCTTCTCGTTTACTGGACATACAGACTTGGATTTCGGACTCTGTTTTTGGTATTTCAACCCCTTCTCCCCCCTTCTTCGCTCTTCTTCTTTGTACTCGCGACTCTTCTCTGCTGCCTTCGAACTGTCTTCTCCGTCTTTCCCGGACACTCGTCTATGTCGGCCCTCTTCAAAAAGTGCGTCTCCTGTGGTTGGAAAGTCGCCCTATCCGACAAACATCGCCAGTGTCTTTTCTGCTTGGGTGAGACCCACAGTGTGCAAGCCTGTCCAGTTTGTTGGGCGTTTACCCACCAAACACTCCGCAACCGCTCGGCAAGGCTTAAGCCTCACTGTTGGGAGGAATCCTTGAGAGCGAGGGACGAGGCACCTGTTGTAATGTCGGAGAAGGCGAAATTGGCATCCTTTACACTGTCGGTGTCGGCGGCTGCTGCACCGTCCACCTCGTCAGTACCGGGCTTGGTACCGACGTTGAAGCTGCTGAAGATCGCAAAACTCCACAGCCCAGGCTCAGGAGACACCTGCGGGCTCGTAGGCTTCGACTTCTTCCAGGCCTCTAACAGTGGCCCAACGGAAACGCCCATCTTCTAAGGACGTTAAGGAGAAGGAGAAGAAGAGAAAGAAGAAGGAGAAGAGACGCTCCCCTGTTGAGGAGACTGGCCCTCTCACACCTCCACCGACCCTGCTCGTTGAGGAAGCGGCAGAGCACTCGGACACACAGGAGGTTCTTGAGGTGGCGGACGAGGAGCCGGCGATGGAGGCTGTGCACCCGGAACCGACCGATGTAGCGGTTGAGGATACCCCAACGAGTCACTGCGAACCAGTGGACCGTTGGGAGGAGGTCACGGCCAGACATCGGCCCTTGCCCAGCCAACGGCCAGCCTCTTGGAGGAGCCAATCCCGCTCTCGGTCCCGCTCTCCCGAACGGAGAGTCAGGCCTCCATCTCCTTGCCATCGGGAGATGCGCCTAGATAGGACCCATTCTCGGGACTCTGTATTCACTTCTGCCTCCCACCTCGGTAGGTACGGGCGAGAACACCTCTGGCGAGAGTACCCTGGGTCGTATCACACCTACTCCCCATCATACAGGGATAGGTACCATGTTGACCCACGGTACTGGTCACCTCGCAGGCGATCCCACTCACCATCGCGGGAAGCGCACCGCCGTTATGAGAGGGTGCCTACAAGATCGCCCTCCCCGCGCTATCGGAGGTCCAGAGAGCCCTCACTTCGCTACAGGGCAGTGTCACCGCTCCCCAGGGTGACGTCGACCACGACTCGTGCTGTGTCGGAAACCACCACGACGCAGGCCGGGGAGCCTACCACTAAAATCATGCAGGTGACCCACCCTTGGTCCTCAACAGTACCCGCTAAGGTGACGCCTACCGTGACCACGGCATCATCTGCAAAACCGGCACCGATGGCAACCACCCTGTCCACCCCAGCAGTGAAGAAAATGGCGGAGAGATCCTCGTTTCCCTCCTCTCAATCCTATGAGACAGAGTCAGACTCAGAAGACTCGACACTGTCTTCCCATGAATCGCCTCCACTGAACTTTGGAGAACCGGCCCCGGATTCCGTTCCTGAGTACGTCCGCCAGTTCTCGGCTATCCTGCTCTGCATGGCCACGGCGTTGGGCTTGAGGGTGGGAGACCTGGCTCCAGCGGCGCAGGATCCCGTCTTCCAATACCTGGAGATGCATCCACCATCCACCGCGCCACTGCCCTTTCTGCCTACGCTGTTGGATGCTCTGAAGCACCCATGGGCCAAACCAGCGTCAGCCCAACCTATACCACACAGGTTGGAACATCTATATAAGACGCAAAAGGAGAATGCGGAATTCCTTTTCAGCCACCCGGTCCCTAACTCGATCGTTGTGGAGTCGGCCCAGACCAAAGGCGGTACTAGGCCACACACGACCCTGCCAGACCGCGAGGGCCGGAAAGTTGACAACTTTGGGTGTTGGTTCTGTTCTGCATCCTCTCTGGTCGTTAGAGTGCTGAACACCATGGCCTGCCTCGCCGCATACCACAGGAACATCCTCGATCGGCTCGCTCCGCTTCTGGCTGATCTTCCCGACGAATCCTGGGCAAGCGCCACTCAGTTATATAACGAAGCGGTTGTGCTTGCGACCCAACAGCTCGCCTCCTTGAGGCACGCTGTGGAGGCTACCTCGAGGGTGATGGTTGGGTCGGTTGCCCTTCGTCGACATGCATGGTTGCGGTCGTCAGGGCTTCAAAAGGACAGCCGCAAGAGGATCGAAGACCTCCCCTTTGATGGCCAGGGGCTCTTCCACTCCTCTACGGAAGAGGCCATGGACCAAATCATCAAGGCCCGACTAACGGCCAAAAAGATGGGCATCATCAACCGCAGCCTCGCCGCAGCTTCGGTTTGCGTCAGTCGTGGCATATGTCCTCCTCCTCTACGTATCAGCAGTCTATGTGCTCCACTGCTTCCCGGCCTTCTACTTCGTCCACCACTCGAAGACCTCTTCGGAGACGCCCATCTTCTTCCAAGAAGTCTTCGTTGGGGACGAAGTCCTGGTTTTGACCGCCTTCACAGGTCACCACTGATACCATCATTCAGCTTGCCAATGTCCCCAGAAGATCGACCGAGCTTGGCCAGACACCTCACCGAGTGGCGGAGAGTCACCATGGACTTTTGGGTGCTTACCATCGTCTGTCTTGGCTACGCCATAGAGTTTCAAAGTATACCACCGCGAGGCATCTATTACTCCACCCCGGCCAGCTCAGTCCTCTTGGAAGAGATCCAGTCCCTTCTGCAAAAAGGGGCGATCGAGGAACTTCCATCCTCAGCCAAAAATACCAGCTTCTTCTCCTGGTACTTTACGGTACCGAAGGCAAACGGAACCCTGCGACCCATTCTAGACCTCAGAGGATAGAAAGAATTCATCCACCCCAAGAGGTTCAAAATGCTTACGCTGCCCTCAATTATGGCCTTCCTCCATCGAGGAGACTGGTTCGCCTCCATCGATCTTCGGGGTGCTTACTTCCACATCGCCATTCGCCCGCAGCACCATCGGTACCTGCGATTCGCGGTCGATGACACCTGCTACCAGTACAGAGTGTTACCCTTTGGGCTCTCCACCGCACCCAGGGTCTTCACCAAATGCATGGTCCCAGTGGTATCATACCTGCGGACGAAGGGTGTCTCTGTCTACCCCTACCTGGACGATTGGCTCTTGGTGGCGTCCTGCAAACAAAAACTGTACAAGGACATACATTGGACACTACTCTTCTCACCCGTCTCGGGCTTCGGGTCAACCCGAAGAAGTCCCACCTCGAACCTTCCAGGGTCCTCGATTTCATAGGGGCAACCCTGGACTTGGTGTCGGCGAGGGCATACCTACCAATGGACCGAGCAAGAACGCTCCGCCTGGTGGCGTCGAGAGTCCTCCATGCTCCGATGGTGACAGTGAGGAGGATTCAGCAACTCTTCGATTACATGTCCTCCACAACTGCCGTGACTTACCTCTCCAGGCTACGCACACGACCACTCCAGCACTGGTTCGTGAGAGTTTTCAACCCACTTCTCGACGACCAGAGATGTCTACTTCACCTACCTCATCACGTGTGCCAGTCCCTGCTCTGGTGGCGGTCTTACAACCACCTCCTGACGGGCATGCCGTTCCGAGAGGAGAACCCATCAGTCACGGTAACAACAGATACCTCCCTCTTCGGGTGGGGAGGACACTGCAGCGACCTCAGAGTCCACGGCCGATGGATTGAGCACGAGACTGCTCTTCACATAAACGCCCTCAAGCTCCTGGCCATCTGGAAGGCTCTGAGGGCCTTTCGACACCTTGTTACCGACCGGACGGTGCTGATCCTCATGGACAACACGACGGCGGTTTCTTATGTCAACAGACAGGGAGGGACTCATACGACTACCCTCCTCAATATAGCCCTCGACCTATGGGACTGGTGAGTCTCTCTAAGAATCCACCCAGTGGCAGTTCACCTGGCCGGGTAGGAGAACACCACGGCAGACGCACTCAGCAGGGACACCTCATCCCACCACGAATGGTCCCTTTCCAGCGAGGCTTTTCAGATGATTCGGGATCAATGGGGCAAGCCGGAGATAGACCTCTTTGCTACCAGCGAGAACGCGAAGTGTCGTCGATACTGCTCGAGGGCCGGCCGGGATCTCCACTCCATCGGCAATGCCTTCCAGTTCAGGTGGAACGAGGGCCTCCTCTACGTGTTTCCTCCATTCCCCCTCCTGGGCCGAGTGATATCGAAGATCCTCGCGGACCGAGCCGATGTCATCCTCGTCGCTCTGTACTGGCTGAGGCAGCATTGGTTCGCCCCCCTGCTCCAGGCCGCTCGGGGGCAGATCCTCCGGTTCCCGACGACACCAGACCTCCTCTCGCACTCCAACGGCCTTGTGCTTCATCCGGACTTGCAACTCCTGGCCCTCCATGCTTGGAGGATATCGCCATAGCGGACCCTGTCATCGGGAACGTCTTGACCGCAGCCAGGAAGGAATCGACACGCTGCAACTACCACTATAAGTGGAGGCGTTTTGTCACCTTTGCAGAAACGCGACGGGAGCCGGTGTTGCCTGCAAACCTGCCGACGGTGCTCCACTTCCTTCTGCATCTCCGCGGACAAGGCTTAGCCTTCTCTTCCCTAAAGGTTTATCTTGTCGCTATCATGGCCTACCAACTTCCATGATCGCTATCAGTGGCCTTCTTCCGCGACGGTACCGTAAAGCAGTTTCTGAAGGGCCTCTACCCACTGGTATCACCACCATTACCACCGTGGTTGCTCTCTTTGGTGCTGTCGCAGCTGACGAGGCCGCCCTTTGAACCTATGGCGACCGCAGATGACAGGCTGCTCTCCATAAAAACGGCCTTCCTGGTAGCTATCACCTCTGCCAGATGGGCAGGAGAATTGACAGCCCTTCGGACTAACAAACCTTACCTGGTATTTCACAGGAACAAGGTAGTTCTTCGGCCTGACATCTCCTTCCTGCCGAAGGTGGTGTCTAACTTCCATCTCGGCCAGGATATCATCTTGCCGACCTTCTACCTGAACCCGACAACACCACTGGAGCAATCTCTTCACTCCCTCGATGTTCGTCAGGCCCTGGCCTTCTACATCGATAGGACTACCTCCTTTCGACAGACTCCGGGCCTCTTTGTGTGTTACGGCAGGCGTTGAAGAGGCCTTAAGGTGTCCACCCAGCGCTTCTCAAAATGGGTGGTATAGACTATACAGCGGGCGTATGACCTCGCCAAACAACCTCCGCCACCCTTCCTTCGGGCCCATTCCACAAGAGCCGTGGCGACATCTGCAGCCCTCCTGCGAGGAGTTGACTTGCATGAACTCTGCTGTGTGGCGACCTGGTCCCAGCCATCGACCTTCGTGTGCCACTACAGGCTTGACTGCCGGTCCCGTTGAGATGCTTGTTTTTGGACGTGCTGTGCTGGCTTCTGTACTCTAGTACCTGACCCACTGTCCTACTGGTAAGCTACACAGTCTAATGTATGAGGCACAGAGACCACGAGAAGAAGAACAGGTTGCTTACCTGTAACTGTAGTTCTTCGAGTGGTCATCTGTGCCCTCATACATGCCCGTCCTTCCTTCCCCTCTTTTTCAGGTCCCTTACTCGGCGGACCACAGAACTGAGGAGTGACCGTTGCTCAGCGGGCTGAGCATGTGCAGTACCGGCATGGGGAGGGGTTCCCGCCAAGCTTCTAAGCTCTAGAATTTTCTGTACGCTACCGTGCAGGCGCAAAAGCTCTTAATATATGAGGGCACAGATGACCACTCAAAGAACTACAGTTACAGGTAAGCAACCTGTTCTTACATTTTCTCTCAGGGTTGACAAAGGAGTCTGGAACTGGCTGATTGTCTTAACTCTGGGTGACAAAACATTGAAGGGAGTCATGACAGTTTCCTAATGGCAAGGGGTCTTGGAAGGATTTCCAAGGGATAGGATCACAGTAGGACACCTGATTGTTTCACTTGGGCAGTTTGGCTTTCCATTGCTCATAGGCTGCAGTCTTGAAATGATTCTCACAAACCCATTAGCATTGTTTTTGTTTGTTTGTTTTGTTTACCTAATCCTCTCTGAACATATGACCTGTTCATGTCTGAGGTCATCCTGACCTGGCAACATGCTTACAACCAGAATTCTTTCAAGCATGTTTCAGCCATATGTCCAATTATGAAAATAGCACATCCTGCAGAGTGGAGTGTATGGTGTGGTAACACAGTTGTGAGGGAGGATAGAATGTAATAGGAGCCAGACAATGCAAATCATGTCCCTTACCCTAAATTTTCAGAGGGCTGGGCGAGGTGATACTAGTCTTTCAGATCTTTACAATGGTTAGTTAGTGTTGATGCGTGAAAGAAATAAATGTTACCAAAATGGAGTTTCCATGAGTTCAAAATTCTTTCTGAGAATATTTGTTTTGTTACATGTGCAGTAGTGAGGACTGTCTTAAATAAGTATGTATGTAGAGCCATTGTCTTTGTTCATACCTCTGCTAATAGATAGGAATTATGAATATTCAGTTATTTCTCTTTCTCATCTTTCTTTGTAATTTCCTTGTTCAGGGACTGCAACCTATAAATCCCTTATTGTATTTCCAGGATAGTTGAAATGTTCTGCAACTGGTTTTTGGATACTGCCATTTCTAATGTCAGATTTGTGTCTATTTTTCCTCTTGCTACACTGTGTTGTTGTCCAAGGTTGAGTGTAGGGGGGGCATTGCTCACATAGGATGGCATATATCACATTGGAAGAAGAGCAAGTAAAT
>CAOLHI010006432.1:0-34544 GCA_948474755.1 Ctenosaura bakeri
GGTATCTTCTATGCTTTCTTTTCTCAGATGTGTGAAAACTTTTCTTTTTCAACAGGCATTTGATGATTGATTGTATAAGGCCCATCACATCCAAACAGAGGCAGATCTAGGGTGGGGCACATGAGATGCATGCCCTGGGGCACCAATGTCAGGAGGGGAGCAAAAAAGAGAAATCCCCTCACCTGCTCCCCACCCACCTTTGCCCACCATTTGCCCCTCCCCTTCCCCCACTTGCCCCACCCACTTCTGCTCACCGCTCACCCTGCACACTTCCATTTGCCCCTCCCACACCCACAGCTGCTGACCCTGCCCACTTCTGCCTGCCGGTTACTCTGCCTCGCCGTTCACCTCACCCCCTTTCCTTGGATGCTGTTAAGCCTCAGTATGCCACTGCATCTAAATGATGTGCTGGATTTTTCTAATTATTGTGCTGGTGTGTGTGTGGGGGGGTGCATTTAATGATTAATGTTTAATTGGTTGCATTTTTATATAATTTTATATATTTATCTATCTATAAAAATGTATATTTTATAAAGTCAAATCTCTTTTTAACTTTTGTATTTTATGTATTTTTATAGAGATGGGCCAACCGAATCCTTGAATCCTTGAATCCTGGGTAAGGACTCGAGATTCCTGAATCTGAATCCCTGTGCCAAAATAGGCGAACTGAATCTTTCGAATCCACCAATCAAATAGATTGTTGGAGTCCGGGATGCCTGAAAACCCGGGAGGCCAGATATACAAGGGAAAATAAGTAGGTGAGTTTTTCCCTTACAGTAATAATGACCTTTGCTAACAATTTCACAAATTACAGCTGGGATTGTATTCTAAGATATTTAAATTGAACATTTCATATTTAAGTTCAGTACTTGACTGGAAGCTACAGGCTTGAGATTTCAAGGACAGCTGAAACATTCCTTTGCATAGTTCCCTTGCAAACCTCTTTCAGACACAATTCTGGGGTTTGGAGTTTTACAAGGTGTCACAGCCTTCTCTGACAAAATGTGCCGGTGCATCATCAAACTACAAACCCCAGGATGCCAGAAGGAGCTATGCAAAGAAAGGCCAGTTTTGACCTGGATTAGCTCTGTACTCTAGTATGTGGCCCTGTTTACACAGGCAATGTGGGATCAATCCACATTTTCCTGCCTATGTAGAAAGGGCCTTCATGTCATTTTCAGTCTGGGGAGATCCTGAGGCAAAAGAACAATTGTCCTGGCCAGATTTCTTCAGAGGGAGGTTTGCCTTTGCCTAGGCTTTTGCTAAGTCTGAGAGAGTGTGTATTGCCCAAGATTATCCTTCTTTCCCTTGCTTTTTAAACTCTTTTTTAAAAAGAGGATTCAAAAGATTCAGATTTGTGAGATTCATGGATTCAATGAACCTTCCAGGGATTCGGAAAATTCTGGATTCATCCCATCCCTATATTTTTAACTTTTAACTTTTGTGTTTTTTTATTCTGGTGGAACTCACATTGAGTTCCAAACTGAAGAAAAAAAAATAGAGGTGGAATAGAAATCAATACTATTATAATAATAAATATCTGACCAGTGTAGTCACCATGGGTCCCCTGATGTAAGGAAGTTGGAAGATAAATATGATAAATTAATTAGCCATATTTTTCTAAGTGGTATTACAGGATTCTTATGTGTTTTGAACCAATAAGGGAATGCTGGGAGATCATTAGGCATCATCCATCTAAAATGAGCATTTTTTTTAATCGAAAAGGAGAAGCAAACACTTATTTAGATCTTCTAGAATGGCCATCTCCTCATGATGTTGCTATAACACTACAGCAGCAGGTTGTTACCAGTCCAGCAGCTGCGCTACCACATGATGTCATTGCTATCTAGCTGCTATCTCACTCTCAAGTGTTGTTGAAACACCTTATACTATTTCCAGAAAAAAAAAATCTGTTAAGTGCCTCCTTTAGCACTTCAATCCAGTCAGCCGGTTCTGTGAGATACTGTAATTGGGCTTGATAGCACTTCCTGTTGTCACAGATGCAGCAATGGGCATGGCGTGGGCATGCCCAGCTTGTCCCTCCCTCACCAACTGCATGGTAACTTTGAAATCTATGTTTTCCATGTTTATTTTAAAGTTCTCCTTTGTGTTGAGTTTTTTTTTTTAAATACATTTTTAAGCATTATAGCATGAAAATGCAATGGTGTACCAGCTTGTAGTGTGGTTATAACGGTGTTATGCTAGTAGCTTCCAAAGAAAAACAAATGAATCCCCTGATCAATCAGTGGTGGCAGAGCGAGGTGAAGGCAGGGAAAGGGAGTGGCCAAGGATGCTTTAGTATGGAAGGAACACTGGTAACAATACCGCAACTCATCCGCTGAAGGTGAAAGGGTGCAGAAAACAGCATTTCTAACCTGATACCATTGTGTGACGATGCTGGGATTATAACAGTACAACATGCTAATGGTGCTAGTGCAGAAATGGCCAATGAAATCAGGCCTTAAAGGGCAGAAACAAATCTGATTTTTATGATTAGTAGTGAATTCTTTTTATCTGTATAGCAGCCATTGGAGCACACCAGCTGGGCTGAGATTACAGTGTGGGAAGGAGTCTTAACCCTCAGTCTGCTCCCTTACTCCAAGCAATGACTTTTTTTTTCTTAATGATCCATTTCTTTGAAAAGTGCATTATACAACTCTAGAAATTTCTTTGTAAACACATGTATCTGCACTTTGTTGTATAGAATAATGTTTTCAGATTATAATTAATTTTGTGGTGTCTTTGTTAATGTATTAAGTGGAATTATATAGGTATGTTTTAGTGTAGCCCCTGCGGAAGGCGAAATTTGATAAAGACCAAAATGTGTTTCCTTTAAAAAAAAAAAAAAAGCAAATGACCATCTAGGAGCACATGAAAGTTTGTCTCCTGTTTTGATTTTACTTTTCATATGTGCTCGTTAGTTCCCTCCTTTGGGAGGACAGAAAAAGAGAGAGAGGGAAGGATAAATTGTACCAGAGGGAAGCTCACGTTGTTGCCAATGTACCAGCTCTACCAGAGGGGCAGAAAGAAAGGGGCAGAGGGAAAGGGAAGTTCTATATGGCAACATTGAGAGGTCACAAGTTAGAGTACCTCGATGATAAAGGTAGTTGGTGATGGTGTTTTTCCCTAAATTTAGCTTACAAATTCAAATACAATATGGTTAAAACACACAAACAATCAACATTACAATGGAATTAAACTATCAACAACATTTAAAACAATTTAAAACATACAGTTAAAAATCAGAAAAATCCATTTAAACAAAGTACAGTTAAACAATAGAAAAAGAACACCGAACCCTCTGGAAAGCTCTTTCTTTAAAAGCCTTCCATTCTCAACAGCTTGTCAGAAGAAAATGTTTTTGCTTGCTGATGGAAGCAGTGCAAACAAAGGACATTTTCACCTTCCCAGGAAGGGAGTTCTAGGGTCCTTCCCCCTACCATTATTCCCATCAAGTTCAGGGTGATCATTATGTACTGGAGGAGAGCACTCATACAGTGAACAATTGTGTCTCTGTTTCAACCCCTAAGCATACCACAAAGTTTATTTGGAAGTAAAAACCAACCAGGTTCAAAGGGGCTTACTCAAAGGTATGTGTGAAACCTGTTGTCACACAGCAAATGGGAACAATAACTGGTTGTTTTAGTTTTTTGCTGTGCATTTATTTAAATACACTAACTGTATTCTGAAAGGTTAAGCTATCTTCCCAAATAAAATCTCATGCAATCTCTTTTCTCTAAACAGAAGGTCTCTTTCTCGTTAAAAGTGTCATACTAGTAAAGCACCTCAAACGGTGTGACAAGAACAGATACACCTTTGTGCAAGACATGCCAGAAAATAATTGCTACAATCTTCTTTGAAAGATCTGCCATATGGGCACACTTTCAACAGACTGTTTGAGACCATGCTTAGCCTGCTGCACATTGAAGTATTCTGCTGAATTCAGCCTTTCGGTTGTCACATAAGGACCTGTCTCTCTGTCATGTGCTATCTTCATCCATTTAAAAACAGTGGAGTAAATGGGAGATGACTCTAGTGCAAGTGCTTTCAGAACTGGGCCCCCCTCCTCCTTTGAGTTTCACCCTTGAATAATATCCCAATCATAACATTCAAATACTTGGGAGGATTATTTAAAATTTGTGCTGATTCAAGCTTAACACCCTGCATGCTGAAGGTCTCTTTACTGGGACTTCTCTTCTCTCTCAGGATCATTGTAGCCTGCACCTGCATCTGTTCAGATAATGGTTTTCAGCAAAGTGGTTACCCTTGTGATTTAACTCAGTAGGCAAGCATCTGTGTCATCAAGGCCTGTGTCATTCAAATCATTGCCCAGTAGACTTCCTGCTGGAATCTGGGAATGCAAAGATGGGGATAGTGGTGTTCTCCCCCCCGATGGAATTAAAAGCCAGCCATCCTGTATCTCAGTTTTCTCCAATCCAGGTTTAGTAAGACATTGTTGAACTTCAACTCCCATTATCCCCAAGCACTGGCCAAAATGGCTTGGATAAGGGAAGCTGTAGTCTAAGTATTTCATGGGGACTGGGATGAGAAAGCTGTATATGAATACTAGAACACAGCTGTTGTGCTTGCAAAGAAAACAGCAGCAATTCAGCATCCAAGCTTGACTTTTTAATTTAACCTTTCTTTCTGGTGAAGGGATCCTGAGCTTCAGAAAGGTAAGAATTCCAGGAAAAAGGATTGCAGTGAAGGGAGGAAGACAACAGAGATGTGGCAAGGGTTCTATTAGAGCATGCCTACTCAGAAAGGAGACCTATTTAGAACTGCATACACTTCAGGAATGTAGGGCCATTTCCGCACTACACTCTTATAGCGTGATTATTCCACTTTCAACATCCTATGGAATCCTGAGGTTTGCAATTTCAGGAGGGGCCATGAACCCCTCGCGAAACTGCAAACCCCAGGATTCCATAGGATGTTGAAAGTGGAATAATCATGCTATAAGAGTATAGTGCGGAAATGGCCCAGGTCCTGGACTGGGCAAGAGTGGGAGGGAGAAGGGAAATGACTGATAACTTTCTCTTTGTTCCCAGGACAAATATTGGCCCTTTCCACACCGGCCTAGTAAAACGGTGCAGAGCGACCTCCAACGGAGGTCTTCTGCACCGTGGAGTGGACTGGGGCGGACTACTTTTTGTAGTTCCGCACCTCAGTCCACTCCGGAGCAACCGGAACTGGTTGTGCAGCATGCTTTTTAAAAACTTCTTTTAAGAGGTTTTTTAAAAGCATGGAGCGCACGACCCCGTGTCGCTCCGTTGCTGCGCTCCGGTGCAGATTTGCAGGCACGCACTGGTGCATGCCTGCAGAGCTGCCAGGGGCAGGCTTTAGGCTGGCGAGCTTCTCCGGTTGGTGGAGAGCCTCCACCAACCGGAAGCTGCCATTTTGGACACCGGAGCAGTGCGGAGCAACGAGCTCGCACTGCTCCTCATCCTGACGGACCCAAACGGACCCACCGAAAAGCCGGTGAGTATCGGCGAGGAGTGTTTCCTTCACCGCGTGCAGAAAGGGCCATTATGAGGGGCCTTTTGTATTCCAGTATTTGTAAAAACACAGATAAATGATTCTTCATAGCACTACCACACTTTACAATTGTCAAAGTTTTACACAAGCTCTCAGTAATAACTTTTGTCCCTGCACTTGTCCTTCTGAAACTCTCTAGCCCTTGCAGCTGTCTGGGGATATATCCATATAGATAGGTGACGGGCTCTTATTTCTCCCAGATTGGTGTGGCAGCTCCCAATCTAATAAGGCACCTTGTCTTTACCACACAGGTCTGCCTCCTCCCTTAGAACACCACATTTGTGTAAAAAGGTAAGGGTTTTTAATGTTGGATTACAACCATTTCATAGTTTTATGTTGTATTTTTCTGTGTTGCTTTATATACCATACATAACTCAGCCAAGTCAATATTTATAAAAATAAAACAATTATTAAGAAGAGAATCAGAATAAAGCAGTATTTCAGATTTCAAATGAAGCTCAAGGTTGGTACATTTCTTCAGTGTACATTTTTAGACAGTTTCCTTGTATCTGTAAACTCACATATAAAGCACAAGTATCATAAACAGCCCTATTTTCCCACCAAAGCCTAAACCCCCAATATAGGTCACACTCTCTGACCAGATTCTATGAGGGTTCAAATTAGTCTTCTGCCTCTTACTAGGTTCCACTGAGAATTAACCCTCCCAACACAGTCACACTCTCTGACTGGCTAAGGGATGCCACTCCCTAGCTCTTTGCTAAAATCTCACTGAAGGAATAAATATGTACAGGTATTTGGCTTTCAATACTTTTTCTGTCAGCTACCTGCCGCTCCCACACACTGCTGGGCTGGGTTTCTCTCCTGAGTTGCTATTCCTGTTGCGTAGCAACCTGTTTCCAGGCTGACTTGGCACTTCAGATAGGCACACCCCTGGAACTTTGTCACACTATGTTTTCATACAAACTGGCAAAAAATTGAAAGAATATAAAAATCAGATCCAAAGGGAGGTGGAAGTAAGTGACACACAAATGCTGCAAACTGTAAGATTCTCCTCCTGTGTGAATTATTGCATCCACCCTTCTGAAATGTTGGAGGTATCTTTCTTGAAGCTTGTTCTCTTCTATGTTGCCTGTCACTTTTGGACCAATGGGCCAGAAGGAAGATAGCATGATAACTTAGCCCAATAGGCTCTTTGGTAAGGTGCTCTTTGGCAAGCTCTTGTTGGTAAACTGCAGAAGTTCTGAGTCTGATTGAATCCTGTTCCAGAACACTCTGGCCTCCTTGTGGATTTAATCATTTGGATTCTTGCTTCTGGGTTCTACCATCATCTCTTTTCTGCAGATATCCTGAACTCCAGCCAATCCTGACTACTTTTTCACTGAAACCAATAGCTAAACCCAAGCAATGGTTAGTTCAGCAGTTCCTAATCTTTTCTTTACCTCAAACCAATTCTTGAGATATTTTTTTTGCCATGAACTACTAAGATTTAAGTCAAAATTTAAAACCCTGAAGTGCATCAAATATTTTTTTAAATTTTTAAACAATTTGAGATACTGTAATGAAACTTTGGCAAAAGACTCCTGCTGTTTGAGATCAATGTATCAGCATCTTGCTGGTTGTTCATCTGTCTTCGTTCCTTTCTTCCTTCCTTTCATTCTTTTTTTCCCTTCTATTTTAATTGTAAAAGCTCATAACATTTCTTCAAGCTTTCATAGATTCCTTGTGAGAGGCATCACAGTCACCTGGGAATCATAGGTTAAGAATCTCTGGTTGAGTTCACTCCAAACAAAATGCTTGAAAAGGAAATCTTCACCTCTCTGAAGGGTGTAAGGCCCTTTTCGCACAGCATTTGCCATGCGAAAGGGCCCCTGGAGCATTACTCATCTGCAAGGAGTAGTCCACATGACACACTCACAATTGTGCGATGCTCTAGGGGCTGGCAGGTGCCGATTATGCACGATTTCATTTTCGGCTGTGAGCCGAAAATGGTGTGCGATTGCACATTGCTCCAGGGCCCCACGCGCACTTGCTGTGCGTGTGGAGCACCGGACCCATGGTGCTTGTGCTCCCTGCCCCAGCGCAGCCTGGGAAAATCCCAGGCTGCACTGCAGAAGGAAGAGGAGGGGGTCTCATGTGATCAGGCAGCAGCTGTGGAGCTGAAGGAACCGGGACATGAGAGCCTCTCGCTAGAGGCTGCTTGCACGATCACTGCACCCCAGCTCAGCAAAAAGGTGAGCTGCGGAAAGGGCCTATGACTCTCCACCCACATTTTAGGAAGTGTTTGAACAGTGAGAGGCAAAGAATAGTAAAATTATTCCCAGTATTCTTCTTTGTTCTGAAATATATTTTTCAAATGAAGCAAACAATCCTATTTCTCACTTTAAACTGACTTTGTTTCATTCTTAAGTGCAATTTACACAAACCTGCTGTGTTTTCAGTACTGGTGGTGGTGGTGGTGGTGAGGTGTTTCTCAATTCCAACAGATTAATGTCTTCTACTGCAAGTTCTGCCTTCCAATCAGGGAATTATCTGTTGGATGTTCATGAGAAAGAATTCTCACTATATTCAAATGTATGCATAGGAATAGATATTTGTCATGTAGGAATAGACATTTGTCAAAGATCAGAGAAGCAGCATTTGGTTCTGTCAGTGGGCATGGCTAACCTGAATCACCCTAAGAACCCTTCCATGTGTTTCTTTGAATATATGGAGGGGTTTGTGTGACCTGCTCCCTCCATAGCCTAATAGGGTTGGTTACATGCGATTTCACTACACTGCTTTCATGATTTCTGACTAAGTTGTGTGTGTCCATCAATAAGAAATGGAAACATTTTTATTTCCATTGAAAGGTCTGCCAAGAAAGCCAGCATGGCATAGAGTCTGAGTTTTGAACTGGGACTTGGGATATTCAGGTTCATGTCTCCCTCAGCCATCAAGTTTACTCAGTAACACTGGGACAGCTACACTCTTCTAGACTGATCTGTTTCACAGGCTTGTAAGGATAACATTGGGACAAGAAGGGTCATGTTAACAAATGCAGAGAGAGAAACCCATGTAGATAGAAGGATCAGTGATCTAAATGAACATATAGCAGTTTCACCTTTTAAAACATACTTTCTCCCTTCCTTGGCTCCACGTTATTACCTCACCTCTTCCCACACCTTGATACATGCTGTATTTTGTGAGAAACATTATCCTGTTCATGTTATATTAAAAAGAACTCTTGTGTTTCTTTTAAAAAGAAAAGAGTGGAACACTGCGAACACTATATATAATTAAGACCTTCAGTTGCATGCATATTTAAAACCATAGACTACGTGGTAATTGACGTGTGCAATTTCACATCACACTTTGGATTTTAAATTATTTCACTCTACTGAAACGTGTTTTAAGTGCACTACCCAGACACTTCTGGTAATTCAGCTGTTAATGATTATACTTCACTCTGGTACTACCTTTGATATTAAAATGGTCTTAAGAATTCTGTTCAAGCCCACACTCCAGCGGGGTGTATTGTTAATGGTCACCTGCTGATCACCCTCCTTGCTATTACCATTTACCTATTCACTGATACACCTGTCCTCTCCCTACAGATGGCAGTGAAGATTGAATTTAGTCTGTCAGCAGATTCCAGTGGCTGCCAAAGGTACTGGTGGGTCTATCATGAATCTGAAGTGGCCTCACCTGGTAAGTACTAGGGGCCCAAAAGCAGAAGCCTCCAAACCATTTCTCCTGAGTCTCCTGTCCACTCCATGATGTAAGAAGACAGAGCTATGAGTCTCACACAGCCTATTCAGCATTCTCTAAACTGATGTTCTGCTCAGAAGGGCAGTCAAAAAAAATAATATGGCCATCTATCCATCTAATTTGTTCCTGTACTTGAAGTGGAGGGGATGCCATCTTGCCCTTTGCCTCAGGAAGCAAAATGTCATGTGTCATGCCATGAAGGAAGGAGCAGGTCATTAGAAGTTTTGCAGCTGGGTGCCATCTGTATGCTGATAACCTTCAGTTTTACTTCTTCTTGTCACTGGAGTCAACTGGAACTGTGAAAGTGCCAGAACAGTGCCTCGATGTTGCCATGGGCTGAATGAGGGCCAATTAACTGAAACTAATTCCTGGTAAAAGGGAACCTATGTGGGCTGATGGTTTTCTGGGAATTGAGTGAACCACCTACACTTGGATGGGGTTGCACTCTCCCTGAAGAAGCAGGGGCATAGTTTATGAATGTGCTTGTATCCATATTTGTCACTGCAGGTCTAAATGGATTCCATGGCTCGGACCACTTGGGGACATTTTGATTGGTTCACCAGGTACTTCATTTCCTGGGCAGGGATAACTTTGCTACCATAGTCTATGCATTGCTAACTTCCTGATTAGAGTAATGAAATGCATTCTACATGCTGCAGAGCTTGAAGACGACTTGGAAACTGCACCTCATGCAAAATGCAGTGGCTAAACTGCATACTGGAACATCAAACAGAAACCACATACACATAACACCGGTTTTAAAAGAATTGCACTGGCTCCTAATATGCTTACATTCTGAATTCAAGGTGATGGTGATAACATTTAAAGTCCTAAATGGCTCAGGATCTTGATACTTTAGGGAACATCACTGCCTGTACATACCTGCAGAATGTTAGCTGGAGATACTAGCAGGAATGAGTGTTTGAGGAAAGGCTTGGCACACCTGCAGTTCAATGATGCAGCCCCAGCTGTTTGCACTGAACAATCAGCATTCCTAGATAAGGCAGGCAGCAAGTGCTGTACAGCCTCTGGAAACAATATTGATCATCCAGTCTGTGAAAGACATCTAAGCCTGCTCAGAAACTATGACCTCTTTGTGAATCTAGACTAGTCGTCTATGTCCTCCTCCTGTCAGTTTTAGTTCCCCAGCTTCTGACTGATATCTTGGCTCTTCACCTTTGGGCAGCTAATCAACTGCATGACTTCTTATTTCTCCAAGTGAATTACAACACTTGTTTCCAGCCTCCTACAAGCAACAGAGCAAAGTGGCAGCCTCAATGAGTTTTCCTTATATAGCAGTTTTAGCAAAATAATCTGGCCTTACAAGTACAGGTGGTTCAACTCACAGCTGCAGTCCAAGCTCTACAAGCTTAGTGGCCTGCTTGTGCCACCCCTGCTGCCTTATTTGTGAAGCTTACTTTGACAGTTCATTTGACTGGCTCCCAGTATTCCTAGCTCAAAGTCAATTGTTTTTGAGCTTGAGGGTAGAAGCATTTCCTGGTGATAAAACAAAACAAGGTTTGGATTTCTTATCAGTCTGCTCACAGGCTCAGCTGCCAAATGGGCTACTCCCTTACTGTTGGAACAAAGATCAGTGCTAGACAACTGAGCAGATTCTTCCCAGCATCTTAAGGCTATGTATGTGAATCCTGTGAAGAATAGTCACAGATGCCATCAAAGTCTAAGGAAGGGCCAGCACCTCCAGGCAGAGTATGTGGCTGAGTTCAGGCTCTTGAAGCAGGGTCTGCAGTAGAACAAGACATCATTCATGGACCAGTTTCTATAGAAGGTGCCTGAGGAAGGGTGTGATGGGTTGATTTATGCTGATAAACCCACTCCCTGTTAGCCCTGATTCATCTTTGCCTCTTGATAAGGAAAGACAAGAGACTCACAGAACCTATGTATGTCTTGACCAATCTGTAGATATCCTGCTCCCAGGCAATTGTTCCTAGACCTTCCTGCCATCTGAAGAATCCATGCAGCTAGTAAGAACCTGCCCATGCCTGTCCCCAGCTGAGAAGCAGAGGTATAGGCAGCTTGGCTCTGTTGTGGCTAGAAGGGCCATTTCATCACTTCTGCCGAGGGGCCAATACACCCTGATCAGGGAAAGTCTCATGGCCCAGCTCAATGAGGCCCTACATCAAGGTAAAAACTCTTTCAAGGGAGCCCAATGCCCAAAATCAACCATGCTTCATTATCTGGTAGTATTTATCCAACTTACAATACCAGGCTGGAGGCCTCTGCTAGTGCAAGGCATTCCAGATTAAGGCTCCACCAGCACTTCATGGACACCTCCTTTTCAGCAATGCACTGGATACCACCACATTCCCTGGAATAGCTGGTCGTAGTGTGGTGGTCAGTTTGCTGTCCTCAAACTCATCCCTTGATTATGAACATGGTAGGAGAGAGATCAGGAAACCCTCCAGCTGTACTTGGCTACTACCTCCATTTCCTGCTGGTGCTCAAACTGACCTGGTTCTGGCTCCATGGCCCTCTGATCCAGTGGTTCACTGGCCAGACCTCTTTCCACACACTGCATTACCAGAAGACTTGTCTGCTCTTGAAGGAGCAGGACCTGGTATCTTGTACAGTAGCCAATCTATTACTCCACAACTGTGAGGACCTATCAGGAAGTTTGAAGAAAAGGAGGCATACTATTTGCACCCCATCAGCAATATGATTTTCCTATTGACTTGGTCTCCAACCTACAACATCAATTGGGCAGATCGATATCCTGTCAGAGCCCAGATTAGCTACTTTGTGGGAGTTCATCAGCCAAAACCTATGCAGAAGATTCATTTGGCTCTCCTTCTCACCAGCAGTGGCTTCAGTGCTCTTCATGCAGAAGAAATTGGGTAACTTGAGGCTTACCAAAGACTACTGCACCCTAAGTCGCCTTAGCAATTTCGAATAGGTACCCATTGCCTTTGATTTTGCAATTGCTGCAGAGATTCCACAATGTCCACATCTTCACCAAGTTAGACCTTTGGAGGTCATGCAACCTTGTCCATATTAGGAAAGAGGATAAGTGAAAGATGGCCTTTAGCACAAGCTATGGCCATTTTGAATACACAGTAATGCCCTTTGGACTTTCCAATGCCATTGTGGTCTCCCAGCATCTAATGGATAACATTTTTAGAGAATTCTTAGACCACCTTATGACTATCTACCTGGACAGAATTATGATCTACTCCCATGACCCCTCTGAACATGTCCAGCATGCCTATGCCATCTTGCAATGCCTGTAGGACAACCAGCTCTTTGCAAAGCTTGAAAAGTACAAGTTCAAGTATACCACTATGGATTTTCTAGGTTACTGAGTCACTCTTTCTGGTAGTTAGATGGACCCAGTCAAGGTAAAAACAGTTCTGCAGTGGCAAGGTTCCACATTGTATGAAGGATGATAGATTTGCCAACTGCTACCACCAATTCGTTTTCCACTTTGCCCAGCTCCCTGCACCATCTCAGACTTGCTCAGCACCAAAGGGCCTTTCAGATGGATGAAGGCTATTCAACAAACATTCCTATAACTAAAATGGGCCTTACCTCATAATCCATCTTGCAACCAGACCCTACACAGCCCTTCATGGAAACAGATGCATCATACAGTGCTGTGGCAGCTGTCTTGTTTCTATCAGTGGGGGAAGATCAGGATCTCCTGCCCTGTGCATTCTATTGCTCGAAACTCACTGAATTTGAGCAAAACTATACAATCCAGGAGAAGGAACTTATATCAGTAAGGATAGGGGTTGAGATGTGATATCATTTATAGGAAGGTACCCATCATCTGGTGCAGGTACGAATTGACCATCAGAACTTAGAGTACCTGCAGACTATCCAGTGCCTCAGTCAGTACAAATCTAGCAGTCCTTCTTCTTTTCCTGGTTCCAGTTCACTGTAAACCTCCTACTGCTGTCCATTGCTGGCCATACCACCCAGGAACTGCAGGTAGTTTAGGCAGGCTTGAATGGTCTGTTGAAATTGACCAAGGGGGCTTACTAAAGGTGACCAATCATCACTATCAGAAGGGACACACACCCCTGTTGAAGGTGGGACACTGGGTGTGGCTGTTTACCAGGTTCTGGTGCTCCCAGGGGCCATCTCAGAAATTGGATGCCCACCATGTTGGGTCTCTTTGTCATTTCCCAGCAGAACAAATCTCTGCCATTCTAGTTGCAGCTCCCGGTATTGCTATATATTCACCCAGTATTATCCCAATTGCTGCTGGATCCTGCTTCCCCACCATATCCTTTTCATGCTCCTGCCCATCCTCTGCCACCCATGATCATGGAAGAGGAGGGGGAAAATGAGGTTGCTCAGATTCTTGGATCATACTGGTTTCATGTCCATCTCCAGTATGTGGTCAACTAGAATAAGGAGTAAACTCCTGATGAGCTGTCCTGGGAAGATATGCATGTGTGCGCGCAGTGGTTGCTTCATCACTTTCATGCCCATTACCCAGCCAAGCCAGGAGGTACCCCTCCATATGATTACCCTGCATGTCACCTCTTTGAGGAATCCTATCGTGAGGAATACACTGTTGATGCAGGCCCCTGATCCTTCTGCTGTACCAGCAACTCCTGCTGACATCAATTATCCTGGCCCAACCCACTGAAAGGCCTTGCCTCATCATCCCTCATCACCCCTTCCTAATTCCCCTCTGGCAAGCATGGACCAGTGTGACCCAGTTGCAGCCGGTGCCTTGGTGCTTGATTCAGACCTTGGCTCAGATCCTGAACCTCCGCTGCCTCTGCTGGCACACTGGCATCTCGGTCAGAAGCTTCACTGTGGTGCTTCTAGGCAGAATTTGAGACTGCAATCCTGAGCTGAGCAGGCAGGGTCTGACTCACTGTAGGCACTGGTGGACCTTCCTGCCTTCCATCCATATTTCTGGGGATGCACCCTGGGTGGGGAGGGCACCTTGGGGAGAGGAGTAGTGTTGGACTTCACCCAAAGATGTTAGCAGCACTGGAGTGTTCAGGGAGCAGTTTGGCACATCTCCAGCTCAGTGATGCAAACCACTGAACAATCAGCCTTCCTAGACACAGCAGGCAATAAATGCTCTACCACCACTGGAAGGACCTATCACCCACTTTGTCAAAGACATTCAAGCCACCTCAGAAACTCTGCCCTGTTCTTGAATCCAGACTACTCTTCTGTGTGCCCCCCTTAACAGTTTGGGTTCTTCAGTTTCTGACTGTTACACTGGCTTTGGACCTCTGGACTGTTAACCACACTGCTTCTCATTTCCCCAATGAATTACAACACTGAAGAACTACTGGGACTCATACATCATGGGAGGACATGGGAGAAGGGTTTCTTTATTGTAGTACTTTGATTATGGAAAAACCTCCCATTAGAGGCCCAACTGGCACTGACATTGGTGTCATTCATGCACAAGTCAAATCATAGCACATGTGCAAACGGAATGAAATCAATTAGAGTCAAAAGCCTTTAATAAAAAGCCATAATTTTAACAATTAACTGATTTTTTTAAAAAAATATTTTAACTGATTTTAAATTGTCTGGCTTAAAATGATAAATGATGCAATAGACTTTCAGTCTTTTAAAATTACTGTTTTTGTTATATATTGTTCTACACTTTGTTGTATGCTGCTCTGAGATTCTTGGCTATAGGGTGGGATATAAATATTTAAATAAATAAATATATAGTTGCTGCTACTCTACCTCTTCCCCATCTGCAGCTCTTTCCTGCCTTTTGCCCTTACTCATTTCCTGCTCTCACTTTCAGGGACAGAATGAGATTAACAATTATTAGGGTCCACTCCTCTTCCTTCTAGATGATTACTGACTTTTAAAGTAGCCCAACTCCCCTGATGAGTAAGTAGGAGGCAACAACAGAGACAATGGCCTGGAAAGGCAGTGCCAGACAGCAAAGACCTGGGAGCCCTTTCACACTACAAAATTATAGTGCTATGATTCCACTTTATCTACCAAGGTGCCATCCTATGGAATTCTGGGGATTCTGGTTTAGCGATGAATATGTAGAGACTTAGCCAGGGAGGTCTTATACCTCACCAAACTACAAAACCCTGCATTCCATAGGAAGCAGACCTAGCTGTTAGAGTGAAATCATAGTGCTGTAATTGTATAGTGTGAAATGGATCCTAGTAAATGAAAAAGTTAACAATATAGAAAATGGGATCCCAAAACCTGGAATTGGCATTGGGAATGATGCTCACAATAACCAGTAATTGGGAAAGTTAATTTTTTAGACTATATGTCACAGAATCACTCAGCTATTACGGGCATGGGATATGCTGGCTGTGGAGATTCCACGACTTTGTAATATTTCTGAGTCCTGTCATAATAGTCACTGATTCATACTGTGGATAGTTGCCTATACTGCAGCTGTAAATTTGTGTTGATTTGTGACATGAAGCCATTAATAAAATGTGTGATCATAATTATGTATGTGTATATCCAAAGAAAATTGTTGAATATACATACATCATGTAGTGTCCAAATGGATGAGTTCTTTTTTAGTTAACATTCCCCTTCTCTAAATGGTTGAAACTCTAAGATGCTAGTATTTTTAATGTAACAAGGCATGAGTTATTATATTTCCAATACAGCAGTGTTTTCAGAACTAATCAGTCAATAAAAAAATGTACATAATTGTTTTTGGAGACTTTTTTTAAAAGATGTGGCAGATCGTATCAAGAGGATTTTTTAAAAAAATTTCTCATTTCCCATAAGGTTTCATCCCTCCTAACTTAAATTTCCGCTATCCAAACAATTTTCTTGAACTAATACTGTAAATCTTTCTACTTGTGCTGTTTTGGAATTAACAGAAGAAATACCTGTTAGCAAAAGGACTATTCACTGTCACTTCTTTAAATTCACCTTGTAGTCAAGGTACATTTTTTAAAAAAGTTTACTTTCAAAAACTGCTGAATAGGACAGTTCCAAACAGAGGTTTGTTGTCCTTTGTTAGCACACTGCAGACAATGAAGGAGCCAGTAATTGTTGCAAAGGTTCCACTGACAAACGCAGACTTGTTATCTTTAGAGAAGATTCGTTAGATGCTAGAAACAGGTTTGTACAGGCTCTTGACAATTATTTTGCAGGAATGAACACTGTAGCTTTCTTATCTCATTTCTGAAATTGTCATCTTTTCCCTTTCACGTATCCACCTGTATTTAAAGCACTACTGAAGTCCAAGATATTCAGAAAATCCTACTATCGCTGATGTATCTATTTCTAATAACATATGAAATATATTTTTTTCTTTAAAAAACTGCAGTCTGAGTTATCTCTCTCTCTCTCTCTCTTTCTTTTTTATAAACAGACTTCTAGAATCCTATTATTGATTTTTTTTCCCTTAAGATTTTATTTGCTGAAGATGTGGGAAACATGGTTTTCTGCATGATTTAGGAAACATTTTAATTAACCAGAGGAAACAGCAGAAGGCTAAGCTACCAGTCATATATTAGACTTGTTTTTATTAGGTTTTCTTTAGATCCTTTATTCAAATATAGTCATATTGTTAAATATGTATAGAGTTATCCGAATCAGTATTCCTTATTCTACCTCAGTCTGCATTATTTTCTACTAAGGAAATGTTCAAGAGTTCCATTTCCTAAACAATGAAAAACAAATGTCTCCCTTAGAAAGATGGCATAATTAATCTTTGAAACTTGCCTTTAAGGTTAATTCATTCTCTTAATCCAAGTCCAGAAGTTCAGCTGGAAGAAAAGGGGCAGAGGAAGAAGGGCAAAGAAATTAAAAATACATGGTGGTATTATTGCTATCTCTTAGATTTTTGCATTTTTAGAAAATAAAATTGTTATCACTTTGTCTTATTTTCCATCCCTTTGGTTCAAATGGGATAGAAAACAGTTTTACTAACATTCTTTCCCACTCCAGGGATGTGTCACTGGCATGTCTCCAGAACACTCTGTTTTTGTACCAACAATTGTTGGAAGAGTTGTGGCAGTGTAAATTTCAGTTGATGGTCAGGGGAGAACCTCCATGGCTTTCGATGTAAATCTGGCAAATCCCTTCATATGTTTTTTCTAAGGGCTCAGCAGGGTCAATGAGTTAGATGTAGCTTTGACACTATGAGGAAATATTACAACTCTGGCTGCTTTTCTACCTAGTGGTGCCATAGTTGTGGAACTCTTTTCCAGGGGAAATTATTCTTCTGGAAGCTTCATCCTACTGAGCTTCTGGCAGCTTCTTAAGAGTACATCATTCCATATGATCTTTAGTACTTAATCCTGGCTTATAATGGCATGGTTTTTAGAACTATGTTCTGATTCTAAATAATAAGTGTGTTTTTGCTTTGTTTTTTTTAAGAGTACATCATTCCATATGATCTTTAGTACTTAATCCTGGCTTATAATGGCATGGTTTTTAGAACTATGTTCTGATTCTAAATAATAAGTGTGTTTTTGCTTTGTTTTTTTATCTGTTGTGTATCACCTTGAAAGCCCTCACTGGCAAGGTGGAATAAACAAATATTTTTGAGAGATAGATGAGAGAGAAATGTCCTATCATAACTTGATAGCTGTCATGTAAAAACAAATTATGTAAGTTAATAATGGGCATGCCCCCTATTTCACTTTGGAACAGCTCCAGATGAACCTGACCACATACTAAGCTCTGCCTTGAAAGTCCTTCTTCAGGTACCATCTCTGTGAGAAATAAAACAAGTTGGTGGCCAGGCACAGAGATTTCATCAAGTCTCTCCTCAAAATATTTTTCCTGTTGTTAAATCTTCTGTGTTTAGTGCCTTGTAAAACTTTTTTTATTCCTCTAGGTCCCTTCAAACTCATTTTATATGGCCAATATACTATTCTATTTTATTTATTTCTCTGGTCATGTCTAGCCTACCCTTTTAATACATCTCTCAGAGCAGTTTGTTCTAATTAAAGACACAATATGGTCATTTTGGTTTCATATAAATGATGATTTTAAGAGTTGGATATGAAATAACTAGAATGAGCAACTTAGTAAATAAGCAGAATTTGTTTGTAGGGTGCCTGTATGATTGGTTCTTGAAGTAGTAGTTACTATCTTACGTACAAAATGCGAATTCAGTAATAACAATGGAAAACTATGACACAAGATACTTTCACAAATAGAGGGACAGTCAGCCATAATAATTTTGCATCACATGTGTTTCACTCACTCACAAAATGCACAGATATAGGATAGGTGACACCTGGCTTGAGAATAGTACGTGTGAAAGGGATCTAGGAGTCTTAGTCATCGACAAGCTGAACATGAGTCAACAGCGTGATGCAGCAGCTAAAAAAGCTAATGCAATTCTAGGCTGCATCAAGAGGAGTATAGTGTCAAGATCAAGGGAAGTATTAATACCATTTTATTCTGCTTTGGTTACACTTCACCTGGAATACTGTGAACAATTCTGGGCACTACCATTCAAGGATATTGACAAACTGGAACATGTCCCAAGGAGGATGATCAAAATGGTGAAGGGTTTGGAAACCGTGCCCTATGAGGAGCAGCTCAGGGAGCTAGACATGTTTAGCCTGATAAAAGAAGATTAAGAGCTGACCTGATAGCCATGTTTAAATATTTGGAGGGATGTCTTGTTGAAGATGGACCAGGCTTGATTTTTGCTGCTCCGAAGATGAGGACATGGAGCAATGTATTCAAACTACAGGAAAAGAGATTTCATCTAAACATTAGGAAAAACTTCCCGACAGTAAGAGCCATTCAACAGCAGAATATACTGCCTTGGAGTGTGGTGGAGTCACCTTTTTAAAAAGAGGCTGGATGGCCATTTGCTGGGGCTGCTTTGAGTGTATGTTCCTGCTTGGCAGAGGGTTGGATTCAATGGTCATCATGGTCTCTTCCAACTCTATGATTCTATAATTCTACTTATAATTTAAATACTTACATACACAGGGTTCAAATTCCCACTCAGCTATGCAAGTCCACTGGGTGACCATGGGCCAGTCATACTCTTTCAGCATCAGAAGAAGGCAAAAACAACCCCCCCCCGTACAAATCTTGCACGAAACTCCGTGATAGGCTTACCTTAGGGTTGCCATAAGTTGGAAATAACTTGAAGAAACACAACAACAACAACAACAACAACATACATACATGTATCTGGTAAGCCTAGCACAATCAATGTATAGAGTGCATGTTTTATGATATACATTCAGGTTTGTGGTGCTTCCCCCCCCCCAAGAGATGCTATTATCTATACTTCACATGTGTGATATGGCAAACAGTAGTATACACAAAGCAAACATTATTACTAGATAAAGTAGGGAACTACCCTTAACATCTGTCTGGTATGTATTAACTGACCAAAAAATAGAAATCACTCATAAATATATCTTGGCTGTGAAACCAAAAAAGATGGAGCACCTCTTGCTATCAAGTAACCCCAACTAGCATTCATGCGAAAAGGAATGCACACAAAGAAATTAGCATCAACTGCAGTACTAGTAACACCAAGGGGGTAGGGGAATGAAATGTAATGGTACTCAATCTGTTGCATTCATTTGGGTTTATTGTGCTGAAATAATATGCACCACTGACTTTCAAGGCAGTAGTATCAGGAAGGGATGAGCTTAAAGAACCTTGAGGGTAAGCAGGAAGTACAGTGTCTTGTACATGCTGAATCTGTATAACTCCATCAGGTCATTATAACTTTATTGTTTCAGGATATAAGCCTATTATACTCTCCAAATGAATACACTGACATTTTGCTGTATTGGTTGAAAAGATTAACAGTTCACAAAGCAAACTGCCAAGTGTGGCAAATTAAATATATTAAAATGTGCATGCTTAAAATTCTATACTCCCTACCTGCACTATAAACTTACATACTGTAGAGTTTCAAAGGTCTTGGTGCTGTTCATAATAACGCAATGGCCTGACAGCTTTGTAGATACAATTTAAGCCTGTTAGACAGCAGTAAGCTATGACAGGGTGTGTTTTTCTAGGCTGCTAATAAATAGCGTAGATTCACTGGGACCTTGAAGCATAGAAATGTCACAGAAGAACACGACAGCATTATCTTAAGCCTAGCACAGAACCTCAGAGTTATAGCTCCTATAAGAATTAAGAAGAAAACTAGCTGTGTATGCTCCGCACACCTCTGAAGGATGGAATCTGGAGGCACATTGTTAACAACTAGACTATATTAAGGTTTAAAATATCTATCAGCTGAAGGGATGAGGAGGCAGGATAGTGCTTTCCTATGTGAAAGGGAAATGTCAGCATTTACCAATGTATACGTATGTATATATAACAAAATCCAAAATCCACAAGCCTTTATTAATACTATTAACAGAGTCAAAATATTATTACCTGTCTTTTATTGCTCTTTGTCTCTACTCCTCACATGGCCAAAAAGGAGAGTGGCCTCTTCCTGTACTAAAACCCCTTAGTACCATTGTAACTGAAAACAGCTGAGACAGAATGTAGGCCCATGATCACCATTTTTCTCCCGTATAATTTTTAATATCTTTGTCAGATGAAGAAGCAAGTGAAGCTTTGAAAGCCTGCACAATGCATTTTGTGCTTTGAATAAAATACATTTAAGGTATTACTGCTTGCCTATTTTAGATTTTGTTATATTTTGTTCCACAGCCAACACATATACACCTGAATATAGATTTCTTTTTCTTGGATGTGTGTGTGTGTGTGTGTTTCAAAGTTACTCTTTTGAATTACAACTCTTTTTTTGAATTCCTCTCAGGATCCCCCCCCCAAAAAAAACATATCCAACTGGGGGGAAAGTCTGCAAGGTGCAGTCAAAATAAGTAACTTTTACAACTCCTGCCTGGACATTTATCCCAATTACCTCAGTGGAACATGCTCTTGATCGATAGGATTTCTCTCTTCAATACAAGGATACTGCTACTGAAATTGCAAGAGGTGAAAAATATATATTTGATATCGTGGTCTGTGTCCATGTAACAGATTTGCTTCTGTCTTCTTAATAACATATATTATAATATTGTACTGCAATAATATTGTACTGCAATATTGTACTGCAATAATACTTTATCAGTAATGTTGCACCATGTCAGTAACGATCAAGCAGTTGAGAACTCTTAATGTATTTGTTGGACTAGTAAGTTATCTATCTAACCCAACCTGTAGGTGTAATCACATAGGCCATTTCCTCCCTAGACTGTTATGGTGCTATTATTCTGCTTTCAACATCCTATGGAATCCTGGGGTTTGCAGTTTAGGGAGGGGCCTCAAAGGCCCCTCCCTAAACTGCAAACCTCAGGATTCCATAGGATGTTGAAAGCAGAATAATAGCACTATAACAGTCTAGTGCACAAATGGCCACTGTTTGGCTGGATCACCTATCTACACTGGGTGGATGACAGTAGTGGACTGCTGCAAATCATTATCTCTTAACCTCAGTGCCTCTTTCCATATGAAATATGAGATTAAGGCCCTTTCCACACGCGGGCGAAGAAACGGCCGGAAACACGCTGAAACGGAGCTTACCTTAAACCGGGTAAGTCCATCACCAGTGGAGCAGCGCGTTTTCGCTGCTCCACACTTGTCGGCATCCCGTGGCATCCCGCAGCACCCAAAATGGCAGCTTACGACTGGCGGAGGCTCTCCACCAACCAGAGAACCTCACCAGCCGGAAATCCCGTCCCCTGCAGATCTGCAGGCACGTTTTTGCACGCGCCTGCAAATCGACACCGGGCGCTGCAACGGGGCTGCATGCCCCGTGCCTTTTAAAAACCACATAAAAAGTGGTTTTTAAAAAGCACACAGTGTCACCACTTCCGGGCGCCCTAGAGCGGATTGGGGTGTGGAATTACTCTAAAGTAATCCGCCACAATCCACTTTATGGTGTAGACGACCTCCGTCAGAGGTTGCTCTACACTGTTTTTAGACCCCCATGTGGAAAGGGCCTTAATCAGCCTGAATTATATCACTGGGTGAACGTAAAACATACCATATCAGCTTCAGCCCTTACCTTCAACTAAAAGCATGGGAATAATTTGAAACACATCTGATATGCATAGCTCAGCCCTTCACCCCATGTTGTACAATGGCGGTGGGCATATTGAAAACAGTAAGCATTCAGTTTGTTTCTGAAAAACAAACATCTTAAAATAAATTTTTTTACAAAATGTAAAGAAATCATATGTTTTACCCCTAAAGAAGAAAACTGAAGTTTGAAATTGCATGTATTTTTGCCTTTTCTTCTCTTGTTTGGTTGAAGAGATGGAATGGGTGACAAACCATAGCTTAAGCAAAATCTTAAATTTATCCATAGTCTCCTAAGAACAAGTTTCATCTTTATACCAAAAGACAGGATAAAATGGTATCAAAAGTACCCAGGAGGTCTCCTCTCCCTATGGCCTGCCTGCCTGCCTGCCTGCCTGCCTTCCATCCTTCCTTCCTTCCTCTCTTTTTTCCTTTCTCTTTGGTCTTTTTTTCCTATTTATGCTGTTTTCATCTAAAACAATATTCAAAGGAAAATTTGCCTCCTTGGACAAGGCATGCAACCTTTGAGGAAATCAAGGTACTTTCTTCCTAGAACTGTTGGGATGCATGAGAATGTTGGCGCCTACTCACATATTGTGGGATCCAACAAATATCACAACTATGCTTGCAACTTACTCTTCACAAACAATATCCATTTTTAAAATATTTACTCACTACATTTATGCATATAGATAGAAATAGCCACCCAGTCTTTAGAGCTCTCTAGTATTAATGTTGCATATTTTGACTTGATTTTTGAATGGCATATATACAACAAGCAAAAACAACTTCTTCATATGTTACTTCCCACCTACAGTACCCGAGACAAACCACTTTCTCAAAGTGATGTTTTGGTCATGTAGATTGATTCTTTGTCTTCCTATACTGACACATAGGTCCCAGGTGAGCACTTAATTTTTTTCCAGAAAGTTCTGAGAAAGGAAGTGCAGATGAGCAGTCTAGGTCAAGTCTTCAGCTTCCTCAACATGATGGTGTCCTATCCATTGTCAGAAATCAAATGTCCTCACCCATTCTTCCCTTTGAATTTATGTTGGAAATGGGAGATGATCATAGGATTTGCCCAGGATCTTCCAGCTGCTGATTTCCAATAATGCTATATAAAATATACAATTCATAATCATCAACTCATAACAATATGAAATCAAGAGAAGGAGTCTATATGACAATCATCATTATATTTCTATCGCAATTACCAGACACACTTTACAGAAAAATAATTAAAATATGCAGGCATGAATAGTAGTTTTCACAAGTGCTAGTTAATGGCACAGCAGATATGCTATAAATGGGAGAAGGAAAATAATTAGATGAAAAGGAAAAGGTTATTGGGATCTCAGACAAACCAAAAGGCAAACATGATCAGCTCAAAAGCCAGCAGAAATTGTCTCTAATTTGGGTAGGCAAGAATATTGTGGAATAGTTTCTCTATCCCACTGTGCAACTTACTATGCCACCATAAGTTACTAATATATTGATAGGCCTTATCTTGGTCTGAAAGGCCAAAGAGGATTGTGTGATTACTATAGCATCTATTATCCAAATGACAAAGCTGCCCCAAGATATTTTGGTGCCAGAACTGAAGGGCATTTCTTTCTTCATTCCAGTTTAATACTGACAGAAGAGCATCTTGCACTACACCTGAGTGTAGCAGACCAGTTTAGGAAATAGAACAAGTCATGTGACACACCCAACTCTGTTGCACAAGAAAGGCAAATGGCCAGGAACTGAGGGCCTTTCCGCACTACAGTGTTATAGTGCTATTATTCCACTCTCAACATCCTGTGGAATTCTGGGGTTTGTCGTTTACTGAGGACAAGAATTCTGGCTGAGAATTCTAAATGCCCCTCCGTAAACTGCAAGCCCTAGTATTACATAGGATGTTGAAAGCAGAATAATAGCACTATAACAGTGTAGTGTGGAAAGGCCTATAGTGACTGACCCAATATCACTAATTGATTAATTTGAACATGGTTCTGCCCAGTCTTAGTCCCGTCCTCCAACTGATACATCATGGTGGTAGTCCATTGCTTCCATTGTGGCACCAAGAACAAAAAAGAAAGTCATGGAATATGAAAATCTCATCAAAAGAGAAGTAGGATTCAAACTAATATACCTTTCAACATGCCATTGAACCCAAATGCATTTGGCTTGTGTAAATGTTTCTGGATTGCACCAACTTCAATTTTTTTTTAGGATAGTTCTTCTGTCTTATATTGGATGATCTTTCTCTCCACACCCTATGCATGCTTCAGGCTTTACTGTGAGAGGGAATGGGATCTATCAAAGCATCATGAACATGAGAGGTTAAATTTAATTGGAAGAGCAGATATAGAAAAAAGAATATTTTTTCCACAGTGGAAAACATCTGTAACATTGAATATTCTGCATTGATTACAAAGCCAGTTGGAACATATAACTTGGGAAGGCTTATACCATTGTTGAATAATTCATTGGACACAGAAAGGTAAATTTGCAATTTAGCTTGGGAAACAAAGCTCAGTTTTTACACAGTTATCTCTCAATATTTTTATTTTTATTCATTGATAATCGGGTTCTCTGGTCATTATTGAATAATCTCTTTGGGTCAAGTCTGATGGCAAGTCATCTCATTTTAACTAAGGATGTTTTTCCTCATTTTTTTCCCCCAAAATGTGTATCTTGTTTCTCATTTATATTGCATATTGATAGGTGCTATGGAAGACAGAATAACTAGTATTGGTTTTGCTATGACAGATGGAAGTGGATTTCCTTTCTCAGAAGAGATATGAATATGGTGATGAGTCATTTGCCATTCTTGTACATTTTTGAGTGGTTTGCAAGAAACCCTAGGAAATGAAATTAGAGTTGGAAAATAGCATAAAGGTTTTAATACAGACCTTTTTTTATTAGGCTTTGTTCATTTCAGGGTTATTAACCTATTATAAGAAAAAGGCCATATCTTTGAATAATTGAAGCCCACCTTTGCTAAGTTTTTTTTAAAAAGGTATTTTCAGCTATTCTTGAATTAAGACTATTCAAGATGGTACCAGAGGAACCAATTATGTCTTGCTGTTATTCCTTAGGACAAAAGATGTACCGAATCGTCAATTAGGCCCTGAACCAAACTAGATTCAAATCAATAGCTTTTCATTTCATAACTATCAGTTATTATCACTTAGGAAAATGACTCAGACAATGCCTAGGGATCTTGCCAGTGGCTAAAATTTAAATAAAAGGAAGCAGAATAAAAAAGAGAAAAGGAAATGTATGCAGAAATCACCATTTTTACTCACCAAAACCTAACATTCTTATCTCAAATGCATTATGCATCTTCCTCAATTGGTGGGAGTGAGAACAAGCACAAATATTGGTCTGAGCATCCAGCTCAGAGGGGATCTCAGATTTAGCCATTATTTATTTATGGCACTTCAGGACCACCTGATAAAGTTCTCAGCTTGGTGTATAATCCATAAAAATAGAATATACAAGCAATGAAACAATGACGAAAGAGACCCTGTACTGAAACCAAGATAAAACCAGCCACAAAGAATAAAACAAAAATGACAACATATACCACCAAAGTAAAGTCAATATAATAAAGGAGTGTTATTATCTAAAACAGACAGGGAATTATATGGCTTGTGGGCCAAACCCTCCTTGCGTCGTCCCATGTTTATTTATTTAGTGGCAGTCCTTAGAAAATGATGACTTAGATATGAGATGAAATTACCTGTGCAAACTGTTGAGGATTTTAAATGTTAAAGCCTGGGCTTTGAATTGGGCTTGGGAACAGGCTGACAACCAGGCAAACACTTGTTAATTTCTCTGGTTGTACAAAAAGTTATACAAAAGAGTTATACAAATTCTTTTTAAGCACACCTCTATTGGATCAAAGTATGACACATTAGCACTGCATATTTAAGAAAGTACAAAGGGCTAAAAAAAAGATGGTAAATAAAAAAAATCATATCCTCTCTCTCTCTCTCATTTTCATTTACTTCTGAAGTTGGAATGTGAATTTTGAGAGGTGCTATATATAATTAAAGTAAAGGATTAATAATGATGAGAGTTAAACCAAGGAAATATTTTTCTCTCTAAAGCAAAGGACAAGGTGGCATTCCCACTCTAATTCCATCTTAAAAGAAAAAAGAAAATTGACCTAGCCCTTTAATCATGCTTCAATGTGGCGATCAGACAGTGTCTTTCACTAAACCAAATGACATCTGGTTAGTTTAGGTGACACAGAACATGCAGTGGTGCATCTAGTGTAAACAGTGCCTAGGGCGAGCATGGAAGTTGCGCCCCTATCTTCTTACCCCTACCTCCACTCTCCAGCCCTACATGCATGGCTTCTTTGCGCCCTTCTGGCATTGATGCCCAAGGCACATACCCTACTTGCCCCATCCTAGATACGCCTCTGAGAACACGCAAACAATAGCTAGGTTGCATCCACAGCTCTTGCTAGCATTTCTTTTCCATCAGCATCTGCTGCTAAGGCAACTGCCTAACTCTGTCTAATGTTGGGTCTATTTTGAGTTGGAAGACAAATGTTATATGCTTTGCTCCAGAAAATCACCAAGGCTTCTAAGACACTTATTTCAAATCAGCTCCAATTCTTGCATATACCACCCAATAAACCACACTAAAAACTTCTGATACTTTTAGAAGTAATCTGCAACCAAGCAACTGCCTCTAGAAAAAGAAGCAAGGAAGCACTAGTGTGTCCTTGGGAGGGCTTGCTTGCATCTACAATGCTCTTTGAATCCAATGCTATACACCATTGCTTCAACTGCATACATCAGCCTTGGCAGAATGCCTTCATCCTTTTGCTTTATAAACAGAAAAAGTGAGTTCCTGCCTTAAAGATTTCACACACTAACCAGACAAGATTCATCATTCTTGCACACAAATGGAAAATATAATGCATCTCCCACAGTGTTATAACTCCTGTCTGGAATATTCTCACCCATGAATTTTGGATTTATGGAAATGATGTACAGAAAACACAATGCAATTGTGCATAGGGTCAAAGCCATAAGGCTCAAGCCCACTTTTTTTGTAAATCACATGATATCAACAATAGTAGATAATATTACAAGGTGGATATTTCCAGTATTCTTAAATTGACAAAGTCTGTCAACGCCAAGCTGAACACCAGAAGGGAAAAAGAATAAGGTCAGTTTTATTCAGCCAGGTTTTTAACAGGTGGGGTGAGGAAGAAGCTATTTATTCATCTGCATGATAGAAGAAATGCTTTGGATTAATGCAGTCTCATTATGAAAGTGCTGGGGGAATAAAATGCAATTGGGCCAAGCTAAATAATTCTAATGTTCGATTACAACCATCTGAGCTGTGGCAAAAGTCCACACTAGCACTACAGCCACAGAGATAAGGGAGTAACATATTCTTTGCTTAATAAAATGTGAAATTTACATGCAAAGTGGCATGTTCTCCTAATGCCCACATATAATTCCCATTAGCTTTAATGGGAAATATAGATGCCTATCAGGAGGGAAATATATCCTATTAAACTCCCAAATATCACACATCTATTTCTAATAGCTCACATACTCGGGAATGGTTCACTTTGCCCAGACTTGGAATAGTTCACTTAAATATATTGCCTTTTCTATGGAAATTTCAAAGCCTTTAAAATGTTTACATTACCATTTGTGCGTTTGGTGAAAGTTGCAGGTAAATAAATGAAGGTATCATTAGTCAAGACAGGGAAAGTGGTACAGAATATGATTCCACACTAGCATCATCTGAGTTTTACAAATACCCTTTTTTCTAGGAATAACTTATCACCTATATTGACTGAACATCTTCATCTTTCAAGATCACCCTGCTGCATTTTACAAAATCTCTCTGTCAGCAGGATTCTCGATAACCTGAATTGCATGAGCAAAGATGCATTGTTACAGAGCAATTGTAGTTGACCAAAATGGCTAAGGGACAGCTGAGCTGACACTAGGCCAGCTGAAACTGCACTGAATCCAAATCTCTTGCAAATCCCTAGGAAATATGGACATTTTTAAATTTTGTGCTGTCATTGTGACTATATGTTCTTGGGTTAAATTTAGCATGACTCTGCTCCTTGTTTTAGCACTTCTGCAGGCACATTTTAGCCAGTAAAGGAGTTCTGTTGGCAGATTGCTCTGTTTGTAGAGTTCTGCATTCAGGTGTCAGGAAAGTTTTCTCTTGGCAGAAGGACATTCTTGAAGAACATTATGTTAGTTCTGTTGGCAGAGGGTTCTTAGAGACCTGATGGGAGCTCAAACTTGTATCAAGAACCTTTCCTCATGAGATCTGAAGGGGGATTCATATAGGACTGTGTCATTTACCACTTATCTCACCGATCAAGGCACGGAGAAAGAAAGAGCAGGTGCCAGTTGAGCTCACAGCTGATGGAACCCTGCAGCATTTTGGTATGCAATTTCAAACCATGTTGCTGCATACCAAATGCTCAGGGGTCAGTCTCTTGTGACTCCAACTGGAACCTGCTCTTCTCAAATACAAAAAATATGGGATTTGTGGCATCCCATATGGAGTCAAATAGGTCAGGATTTTCAGCCCTCAAATACTGGATGTCTCATGCAAAAGAGTATGCCTGGGAAATTTAACTTAAGTTCATTCTTGGCAGACTGGGAGCCCTTCCCTAAATTGCAAACCCCAGGATTCCATAGGATGTTGAAAGTAGAATAGCACTAAAGCAGTCTAATGCGGAAATATCCTTAAAGAAGCAAAGGGCATTACATTAAAAAACACTAATACTTGATTTTTCCAAAAGGGCACAATTTTTTGTGGTTGGACATGTTTCTCAGAGAAATAGTGCTGATAGCAGCACAGTTCTAAACTAATCCTTGATTGTGTGTTTAGTATGGGATAGGGCTACAAAAGAAATGCACATTTTTAATGAATTTATCCATTTAGGAAGAAACTGCAAGTGTGAATTTTACCCAGAACAAATCCCAAAATTACAGCTTTTCTTCTGCCTAGAAAACAATATTTTCTTTTCAGGAATTCCTGCTGAAAATGCTGCTTTCTGCACAAAACAAGCACATGCAAATTTTGCACATAAGAAGTCCCAAATTGCAAATAGCTTTCAAAAATGGTGGTTTTTGAGAGCTTTCTCACAGCAGGAGGAAAATTGCACTTAGTGAAAAATCTCATAGTGGGCATAGAATCCACAACTGAAACCACAATACACATTGCAATATCATTAAGTGTTTACAGTTTACAATAGTGAACTTCATTTAGTCTATATTCTTTGACCCTAAATGGAAACCAGTTCATATAAACTAGAAAAAAATGCCTTTTTAGGGATAAGATGGTGAGCCGATTGTTAACTATGAAGTGAACATTAGTGGGCTGGAGGGACCAGATCATCTGTGCTGCACTAAACATTCACTGATGAAAATATAGAGCTGCACTGCAATTTCTCAGAAACAACTTTTGGATTACCTTTGTCACCATAATATTGTTTTAGATTTCACTGCCTGTGAATCAGATGGAGAATTCGGGGTGAAACTGTTGATCCTGTTTTAATATTGCTTAATTTTATTTTGATATTGTGTCAGCAGGAAGGAAGCAATGAGGTTGAACCCCATCCCTATTTCTTCTCCTCTCTTGGTCTCTTGCTTCCTTCATCCCCAATACGGACTAACAGTATAGTTTATTTAAATAACGTTTATCATTAATATACCAAAATGTCTCATTACAAATAAAGTTATCTGATAGATATCGGAGAATTCCCTCACACAAGTACTAGATGCTATTTGGTTAGATATTCTTACTCCAACATTGCATGATCTGAAAATCTGTTGGAGAATTGTGGGATTCAATTTTAGTTCTGCATCTTTAAAATGACAACATAACACAACATAATAGAAATGTGCAATCCTATGAATGTTTACTCAAAAGTAATTCCCTGTGAGTTAAACATGATTTATTCCCAGTCACATTGGCATAGGATTGCTGCCTTAGTGTATTTGTTGCATACAGTATTGAGCTATCTTCCCCAGCAGATATACTAATGCAGCACAGATTTATCACCAACACAACTGGTTCATTTGCAAAGGCATAATGACATTTTTTTTTAAATGCTGGTACCTTGACCATAATAGTAGTGTATCTATACAGAGGTACAGACACTTCAAGAGTCATTGGCCTGTCTTGAACTGTAGCTAAGGTGGCCAGGAAATAGATATCATATATTATAGATGGACATCAGGTAATAGTTTTATTAGAACTAATTCTTTTTTTTAATTTCCCCTTAAAAATCAAAAATTAATTTAGTTAATAACCTTTTAAAAAGGAACACCCCCTACCTGACCTGCACTTCCCAAAATGCTTAGGGCTCCAGTCCAGGATTCATAATTCATAATGAAAATAGAGTTTTAAAATGTGAAATATAAAACAACCCTCTAAACTACAGTGGAATACAAAAGCAAAAATGTAAAACTTCCATAGACAAATGCCTCCTAGTTTTAAAATTATGGGTTTCTCTTTAATTCATATCATATATTGGGTGAATAGGTGTTCATTAGCCTCAGCTGCACCAGTAGATCAGGATAACTAAATTCCCTGAAGCTATGCTATACCCTTTGGGGAGAAGAAAGGAGGTACTCAAGTCAAAATTGTCAGTGGATGCTTCTGTGCTATGTTGTCTGCCAGACTTGCAGTACAAAAACACTTTTTTGGTGTTTCCAGGCTTATCATCTGGATTTGTGTGTAAGGCATGGCTACAAAATCTTACAAATACCTTATGAGTCCCAATGTTTTGAGTTTTCTTTAATACAAAAATTTCAAAGTTTGTGATAAACTACATTGATTTCATCTTTAAGGTTTTTAGACCTCATGTTAGCAGATCAGGTTGAATTTCCTGTCCAATGCTTACTGAAAAAGCACTGCCTAATCTTTTAAATACATGCAAAAATTAACTAATCACATTTGTGGAGATGAGGCAGAAGAATTTTTCTCTCAACCCATTATGCAATTTAATGGAGGGAACTGAATTTTGGAGGTACACTTCCACTTTGTGTTCCAAACTATGTAATAATGTTTTGTGTTTATATATATTCTTGTTGTCATTCATTCTTTCCATTATAAAGGAAGCTAGTATAGTTTAATGATTAATATATAGGACTGATCCATGGAAGGTAGAAATCCAAGTCCTGATTGAGTTATGTAACTCTCTGGGTCATCTTGGGCCAATCATTTTCACTCAGACTAACCTACTTCATAGTAGGGTGATGGAAACCAATGTATGCCATCTTAGGTTCACTGGAGGAAAGACAAGTTGAAATTATAATGAATGAATTAATGAATAATTACAGTTGCTCTCCACTTTTGTGAGAGAAAGGGATGCAGGACCCTTGCAAAAATGGAAAATCATGAATAAGACTTTCAAAGCCCATCTGCTTTCTAGGGCTAAGCAGCTGCTGGCTGCCAGCTCCTCAACCTTCTTCTCTTCCTACCCCTACTTCTATTCATCCTTCTATTTGTGCCTCATCCTACAACAGCATTTGCATCTACCTTCTCTTGCTTCACAACGCATGAGCCAGCTCCTAGCATGGGATGTTGAAGGGGAGAGAAGGATGAGCTTTGGGACTATGAGGTAGGTTGTGGGGTGTGAGGTAAGAAAAGGTAGATGCAGGTCCTGTTGGAGGACAGGAGGCAGAGGGAGGGAAGAAAAATGTGGCTACAAGATGAATTTCAGGATGTCAAATAATAGAAGGTAGGAGCTTGTACTATTGGAGGATGGGAGATGGAGGAAAGGGTAAAAAGTGGGGCTGGGAGGTGGATTGTGGGATATGAGGTAAGAGAATATAGGTGCTGGTGGTGTTGGCATGATGGGATGTGGAGTAGGAGGAAATGTCATGCCATGCTTCTAGAACATTGACTCAGAGTCTGAAACAGAGGACATGCCAGAGGCTGAAACAGGGAGCATGCCAGGACCTGCTGTACAGGAAGAGGTTACAGTGCCACAAATAGAACAGGAGACGGTGCCAGTTCCAGCCAACTCTCACAAAAGTGGAAGGTCAACCATATATCTCCAAAGTCAGTATATGAGGTCCTCCTCTTCCTCCTCCTTCAGGATTGAATTCAAATCAAATTCTAACTGCACCTATATGCAAGTGTTAATTTTATAATGAGACAATTGTTCCTAAAATATACAGACTCACAACCTGCTCAGTGCTTTAAATATCAAAACAACCTCCTTGAACTGGGCATGGAAAGCAACCTGCAAATCAGTACAGATCATTCAGTATCAATGTACTGTGATCCCAGTAATATGATTCCAGGAGGATCTTAGAATTAATTCCATTGGAGATGGTACCTAACACCAGTAAGGTTAGATAGATAGGAATTATTTGAGGTTGTGTTTGAGGGGCAGCCAAGAAATTGGTACTTATATTCATATGTGGTGGAGTTGTAGATGTGTACAGAAATTTTGACAAGTGGTATTTAAAGAGATAAAAGTGATAACAGAAATTGATTTAGAAATATGCCCAAGCATAGCATTGTTATCTATGTATGATGAGGTTAACTGCACTCAGGTCTAAAAGGATTTAATTACAAATTTACTAACTGCAGCAAGGTTAATTATATGAAGAAAATAGAAAATTCAAGGAGATTTTCAAATAGAGGATTGGTATAAAGAAGTATGGCAAATTGTGATTAATGACAAGTTAACATGTCGAATTAAGGTTTAAAAAGAAATATTGAAAGGGAGTGACTTTTGATGCAATATGGAAGATATTCATGGAAAGGGTGTTAGCAAAAGAGGAAGGTGTTACACCTCCACAGAAGAGTTACAATTTTGGAAGGTGGGATAATACAAGGTATAATAGGCTCTGGGGAGGAGGTACACTTAGTTATAGTGATAGGTTTAATTTAGAGTTAATTAGGTGAAAAAATAGTATATTGGTATTTAGGGTAATAAGAGGAATTAGGTAATGATAGTTATGGTTTAGGATAGAAACAGGAATGAAATTATGAATGTTATATTTTGAAAAGGATAGAAATAAGAATGAAATTACTAATATTACATTTTGAAAATGTTAATCATGGGTATAATTAATAACAACCGGTATAATGAGAATGAGATTTAGATATATATAATTAAAAATATATAACCAGTATGATTTGTAACGATGATTTGAGAGAAATAGAAATGTAATCTTTTTTTTTCTTTGCCTTCACTCTCACGTTTGTTATGTTGCATTATCTTTTTGTATTTTTTTCACAATAAAAAAAATTAATTCCATTAAGACCATCACTATAGTCATGATCATTAACATCCTCAGAATAAGCATCCAGAAAGAAATATACTTTGTACTGTGTTTTTATTTGTAGTACCTTGGATCCCAGTTCAGAAAGAAAGGCAGAATATAAATGAAATAAATTAATTACTTAATGCTGACATTAAAAAAATCAAGATTCTTGCTGAATAAAAAAAAAACTAGAAAAAATACAAAGAAATCATATATTATCATTTCCACATTTTATACTGCTACCTGTCAATGAAAATGAAGCTGAATTCCAATCTCTTGTCTGACACAAGCTAAAAGATTTCCACACTGGCTCCTACTCAAAGCATCATCTTTTACACTTAATCCATTGGTTGTCTTTACTTTTCATTAACTGCAATTCAAAGAAGCTGCATATGATGCATGAGGGAGACTAGATTGCTCTATCAGTTCAGCCATAGAAGATCTCCCTGCCAAATTTGTCCCTTTTCGCACACCGTTTCTAAAGCAAAGGGGCCCCTTGAGCATAGCGTAAATGGGAGGAGCGGTCTATACAATGCATTCCCATTTACGCGGCGCTCAAGAGCCTAAAGCAGACCACGCACACATTTTTTTATTTTCGGCTTAAAGCCGAAAATGGTGCGTGGTCACGCAATGCTCCTGGGGCCCGTGCGCACTTACCTGCCCTGCAGAGCCTCAGGAGCCAGCCCAGTCGCACTTCCTGCCTCAGCGCTAGCCTACAATTCCCAGGTTGCGCTGCAATAGGAAGGGGCGGAGCGTTCGCTCAGCGCTCAGGTAACCAGGAAGCGCTGCAGAACTCAAGCAGCGAGGAAGTGGCAGTGTTCCTGCTGAGGCTTTTCAAGCAAGACTACACCCCAGCCGTGCGAACGAGTAACGTGCGAAAAGGGTATTAGTGACTAGCCATTTTTACAGCATGATTTGTGCCTTCAGCAGAAAAAAGTACAGACGGAAAGATATAAAACAAGGCTCCATCTCCATATATACTTCTCTTCCATGTTCTCCTACTAATTCAGAGCCATCACACTTAAAAAGGTATTACCACTATCT